>JZKD02S1097604.1:0-13078 GCA_000966675.3 Picea glauca
TCTGGCATGGGATAAAGTGTGCCATCTTTGAAAATCTATCCACCACCACAAATATGGAATCAAATCCTCTTTGCGTTCTTGGCAGTCCCAACACAAAATCCATGCTTATTGCATCACAAGGTCTCTCTGGTATTGGCAATGGTTGATACAATCCAATGTTCTATCTTTTTCCTTTTTGATGTTGGAAAATTCGACATCTTCTCACAAACTTTATCACTTTTGTTCTCATACATGGCCAGTAGTATGAACTGCTCAATTGTGCAAATTTTTATCATGGACGAAATGCCCAGCCAATCCTCCACTCTGTTTTTCCTTCAAAAGGTTATCCCTCATTGAGCATTTTGGTATGCACAACTGATTTCCCTTGAACAACAATCCCTCTTGAATCATATACTCTATCCACTGGCTTTTGTCTCTCAGCACAGGATTTGCACATGCTTCATATGCTTCCTTGAAATCTGTATCATCACAATACATTTCCTTAAGGTGTTCAAACCCCAAGGTCTTCACTTGAAATTCCTGTAGAATCAAGCATATCCTGCTTAATGCATCAACAACCTTGTTAGCATTCCCAACAATATGTTTTATGACAAAAGTAAAATTCTTCATAAACTTGGCCCATTTTTCATGCCTCTGATTCAATTTTTCCTGTCTGGTTATGAATTGTAAAGCCCGGTTATCGCTATACAAGACAAATTCCTATGGGACAAAGTAATGTCTCCACTTCTTCAAGGGTTGAATTATGGCATAAAACTCCTTATCATACGTGGAGTATTTTCTCTTGGTCTAATTCATCTTCTCACTGAAATAGGCAACAGGTCTATTATCCTAGCTCAAAACTACTCCAATTGCAACTCCACTTGCATCACATCTCACCTGAATTGTCTTCTCAAAATTTGGTAAGACTGGAATTGGTCATTCTGTTATTTTCCCCTTCAGTATATTGAAGCTCCTCTCAGCTTCCTCTATCCACTTAAAATACTTGTGCTTCTTCTTCACTATATCCATTATTGGTGCACAAATTCCACTGAAGTCTTTGAAGGACTTCCTATAGAAACTTGCTAATCCATGGAATCTCCTTACCTCAAACATACTCTCCGGTGACAACCATTCTTTGATTGCTTTCACCTTCTTTGGATCCATCTTCACTTCATTTGAAGAGATAAAAAAACCCAAGTAAATGAGTTATGTCTTCATAAAAGAGGAATTCTTCATATTTATCAACAACATCTCCTATTGTAGTCTCTTCATCACTAGTGTCAGATGTCTCAAATGCTCATCTTTAGTCCTGCTAAAGACCAGTATATTGTCTAGATATACAACCAAAAACTTGCCAATGAAATCTTTCAGTATCTCATTCATTAGCCTTATAAAAGTACTCAGCGCGTTTATTAAGCCAAATGGCATAACAAGCCACTCATACAAACCTTCATTTGTCTTAAAGGTTTTCTTCCACTCATCACCTTCTCTCATTCTAATCTGGTGATATCTACTTTTCAAATCTATCTTAGAAAAGAATTTTTCTCCACTTAAACAGTCTTAGTAAAGGATATATATACCTGATGGTGATCTTGTTAATGGCTCTTGATTCTGTACACATTCTCCATCCCCCATCCTTATTTGGACTCAACACAGTTGGTACTGCGCATGGACTCAAGCTCTATCTGACCAAACCCTTGTCTAACAATTCATGGACTTGGTTCTTCACTTCCTCATTCTCTCGAGGTGTCAATTTGTATGATGCTTTGTTCGACAGACTTTCTCCTGGTATCAAGTCAATATGGTGGTTGATACTTCTGATGGGTGGCAATGAGTTAGGAAGCTCATCCACCATTATGTCAACAAAATTATCCAACAACTCTTGAACTTCTTCAGGAAAATCATCCATTGAAGTACTTGTAAGGATAACTCTGGGTTTCCTCACCACAACAAACTGCATCTCCTGTTCTTTCTTGACTTCTTTCAAGAGTTCCTTCCCACTCATGAGAGGTATGCTTGTGTTGGCTTCCTATTTCACTTTCTTCTCCTCTATTGCAAGCAACACGTGTGTTCTACCATTATTCTCCAAGGTGTATGTATTCTTCCTCCCATTATGAATGACATTCTTGTCAAACTACCATGGTATTCCCAAAAAAATATGACATACATCCATGGGAATTACATCACATAGAATTTCATATTTATATCCTCCTATCTTAAATTCAACCAAGCATTGTTTAGTAACCATTACCTGGTGTCCTTTCTGCAACCATGAGACTTTGTATGACTTCGGATGTGCAGTTGTCTCTAGCTCCAATTGCTCCACCATTTCTATGGATACTAAGTTATCAGTGCTCCCACTATCGATTATCACTTTGCATACTCTGTCTTTAGTCTTGCAAGTTGTCCTGAAGAGACTATTCCTCTGCATTGGATTTTCAACTTATGCCTCTAGTTTTAAGAGAACCTTCCTCAACATCAGTGATCTTCCATCCTCTGCTCCTTTTGCTTCAACATCTCTTCTCCGTGCTTCTGAAATGTGAGCTTCAACTCCTCCTTCTTTCTTTTTCTCAAGACATTCCTAAGACATGTGCCCTGTCTTTCCACAGGCATATCATCTTACTTCTCCTCCTCCTCTTCTTCCTCTTCCTCTAGAAGAACTTCTTCCACCACCTTATCTTCCTCGGGAACTTCCTTCTCTTTCCGAGTGACTATGTGGTTTCTCAGTCTCATCATTAGATTTATGTGTCTTTTCATGGGTAACTCTCTTGCTTTTGTTTGGGGCTGGGCCTTTACCTCTTCCTCGCTGGCTTTGTTTTCTGGCCAACTTCTCCTCTACTTTCAGTGCAAACTAGTAAGCATCCTCCACTGTCCTTACCGACATCATGTTGAGCTCATCCTGGATTTCATATCTTAGGCCATTTATATATCTAACAAATTTTTCTTCATCTCTCTCCCTTTGTCCAATTCTTATGTTCAACCTATAGAACTCTTATATGTACTCCTTAATTTTCATCCCCTTCTGTCTCAGGTTATGCATCTTCCTGAACAAATTGATATGATAATATTTGGGCATGAACTTAGCCTTCATCTTGGCTACCATTCTGTCCCAATTATTTATCTTTTGTTTTCCATTGCTTCTCCTCTCAACCTACAGTTCATTCCACCACAGTTTTGCATGTCCCTTTAGCCTGGTGATAGCCTATTTCACATTTTTCTCTTCATCGACCTCTTCATCATTGAAATGCTTGTCCATGGATCTCACCCAATCCAACAGCTCTTCAACATCTAAATTTCCTTCATACATTGGGACCTCTATCTTGGCTCTGCCTCCCAATCTAGAAACTTATCTCAACAAGTGTTCTTTGGAAACATCCTCTCCTACAACTTATTTGGCTTCTACTTCTTCTCTCTCTGCATTGATGATGCCCCCAGCATCAGGTGATCTCCTCTGCATTACCTCCATCACCTCTAATATTACACAAAGTTCTCACATCTCCCTTTCTACATCTCAATTGGCTAAAGGTGGTTTCACTCGTCTCCTTGGTTGCATTGTGTGGACTCTCTGTCACAACCAGAGTACAACTTTAAGTTCTTTTGTCTCCTCTCTTTTATCTACTATCCGCAAGCAAAACTTTAGCTCTGATACCACTTGATGCAGACCCCCCTTCTCTCCTAAGGGATGTGCGACCTCCTGATCTAGGATCAATCAAGAAACTGAGTCCGATTGACTCTTCGGGTCTCTGCTAGACCCCAAACCCACTTACACAGGTCCTTTCTCCAACGATGCAGGCCATATGAGACCTGTGGGTTATCTCCTGAGCATTGTTCAAATTATAAACCAATCAGTCTCTATCTCTTCTATGGCTACACCCCTTCCTTCTTGCGACCACATCTATAACCACTCGCCTAACTCAAAAGGCGTTTCATGATTTCGCGTATCGGTTCTTAGCATGTGAGTCACCCCGACTCTCCCAAATTTCGAAATCTCGACAGGATCCTAGCGTGTGCTTGCCCCTCTATTCTCCTTCACCGATGTGACCCTTCACTATGACTATGGGCCAATCTTTCGAGTGCTTCATGATTTCGTGTTTCATGAAGCCCACTATCTTGTCCTCCTGAAACCCGAACTTGCGAGTTTCGCTTACTTGATCAACGGTCCACAATCCCCGCTATCCAACAGTCCTGATCTCCTTTTTGCATATTGGGATTTTGTGTTTCGTGAAGTTGGAGGACCTCTCACCTCCCTTCTCCTGATATCCGAACTCCTGATATCTCCTTGGACAATCAATGGCCCATGCTCTCCTTGATCAGACGGCTTAGATCAAATCGCGAACTCAGATTTTGCAAGTTCCCAAAACTCTTACCTCTGATTTCCCGAGTTGTGAACTCCCGACAAGACCATATCTACGGTCCATGATCTTCCTTTGATCGATACCTGCGATCAAGTCGCGAACTCGAATTTCACAAATCCTCACAATTCTTCCCTTTGACCTATCCCCTTTGCGAGTTAGGGAAATGTTGATCTATCGCCACATGTCCTCCTTGATAGATGGTTCCGATGATTTCAGAATTTTTTAACCCCAATCCTCCTGTGTACTTTCAAATTTATCGTTAGTGCACTTCACCTTGATCGGGCGGCTACGATTCTTTTGTGCTCAGACTGAACGGTTGAGATATTTCCTCCTCTGCACTTGTTCCTCATTGTATGGACGCTAATCGAACAATCCAAATATTTCCTTTTGAGCTTACGCTTTCTTCAGACTTAGAAGATTTTAGAAAGATTTGAAGGCTTTGACCTTTATCCTTACTGCAAGTTCGTTTCTTGGATTTTGTCCACAGCTTATGAAAGGAGTTGTTCCTCCTGAGGTTGATCTCATGAAGACTTCAACTTCCTGCGCACTCCTTCTTCTTCAGGGATTTCAATAACTCAGATATGAAGGATTTATCGAAGATACATTCCTCTCGCCCTCCTAGCGTTCTCCTTTTCTGGTTCTTATACTTCTTACAAATTCCCTTCAACATTTAGTCGAATCTCGGATCTATGCACTCCTTACACCAGATATCTACGAAAGTTTTGAATTCTCGCGGACGACTGTGCATGCCTTCCACTAGTCTCTTTGCACTCCTTGCAAAGGGAAAGTTTTGTGCTATCTCTTCTGAGCTTTGGAACCAAGACATATCCTGTCAACGCACTCCTTATGTTCTATGTGCACACCTTTCACAACTCGACAGAAGAGAAACAATTGAAACTTATCCTAACATTCACAGTTCCATCCACTCATAACGAAATTCATTCATTCATTCATGAAAAAAAAATAACAGAGAATTGCAAACAATGTCCACACCATGCATTGTGTCAATTTTCCTCTGTTGTATTCAAAAGTGAAAATGGCTACAACTATATCAAAACAAAAATTGAAAACTTAGAAATCTCCTACTAACTTGCAGCTAGCCTCATTGGGCATACATAACCTCTATTTATCTCAAAGGGTTCTTAGGGTTCCTCCCAACTACTTGGATACTCCAAAACCTAACCTAACGACTATCTTAGACCAATCGCATTCCAGAGCAGGAGTGGAAACTCCCACTTCTCTCACAATCGTTCAAGCATGCTTCAAATATTTTTCTGGTGTTGAGTTCAGGTGTGATAATCGTTGGGTTCAGACGTGTTTCAGAATATTAGTCAAGAATTACAGCGTTGAGATTCTGGAAAGATTCCCATGCTCTGAGTGGTCCTTCTCCTCATGCTTTCCAACGATGCTCCTGCATCACAAAGTATCAAAATATTTTTGTTTCTTTCCTCCCCACTGAAAAGCGTTCTTCACACTGGTTAAGGCATGCAAAGGAACTACTATAAAGGAGAATTTTGAAATGAATATCCTCCAATACTAGACTGCAGCTAAGAAACTTCGTATCTCGGTTACACTTTTGGGCTTAGGCCAATTTACAATTACATCAATATTGAAAGGATCAATTTTTAGTTGTCCTCCTCCTACAATATGACCTAAGTACACAAGTGCAATCTTACCAAATTCACATTTGGACAATTTTACATACAACTTTTGCCTTTTCAAAGTATCTGATACTTGGTTTACATGCCATACATGTTCATCCCAAGTCCCACTAAATATAAGAATTTTGTCTAAATATACAATCACAAAATCATCTAGAAATGGACTGAATACATCATTCATCACATGCATGAACGTTGTTGGAGAATTACAAAGACCAAACGGCATAAATAACCACTTAAACAATCCATGTATGGTTTTAATGGCAGTCTTCCATGCATCCTTTTCTACAACCCTGTTCTGGTGGTATCTACTGTGCAAATCCAACTTAGTGAAATAAATAACATTCTTTAATTGATTAAGTAAATCATCTATACAAGGAAGAGGGTATTGATTTTTCACCGTGATTTTATTTAAGGCCTAGTAATCGACACACATTCTCCATGTGCCATCCTTTTTTGGCACCATCACAATCATAGAACCACAAGGAGATGAGTTGGGCCTGATGACCCCTTGATTTAATAAGCCTTGTACCTGCTTCTTGATCTCTACCACCTCTACAACTGACATCCTATATATGCCCACAATAGGAAGAGGAGAATCCTGCTGAAGATGTATTTCATGTTGGATTTATCTCTTAGGAGGTAATCCATTTGGTTCATGGAAAATATCATCATACTTAGAAACAATATCAATTAGTTCTTTCTTATGAGAAGGATCACATCCTTGAAAAGTGTCGTATGTTCCGACATCTTTCTCCCTTACGACCATGAGTACATATCTCTTATTAGTGTTTATGAGTCTCTTCATTTGTCCTGCACTAACAAGTGTTGTGTTTTCTCTCATGTTGTGGGCTCTAACAATATATTCTAGTCCCCCCTTAGTAAGGTGATATTTTTTCTCATGACTAAAGAAGACTACTTTTCTATCATAACGATAAGGACTCCCCAACACTATGCCACATATATCAAGTGATACACCATCCAAATCCACTTCATCAATCAACTTTGAAGTAATAGCAAATCTAACCCTACATTGCTTGGTGACATTAAGTTTTTCTTTATCACATACCCAACCAAGAGGATAAGGCTTTGGATGTGGCTTAGTTTCAAGACCCGTCATTTTGACAAGTGCTTCAGATATCAAGTTTACTTGGGAACCCAGATCAAAAAATGTATCTATCTTAGTGTGTTTAGATACAACTCTTATATGAAATAATTCATTCCTCTTTCTTTCGTCATCATGAGATTCATTATTGGAATTTGAACTAGCATGAAGGGAATATTTACCTTGTACTCCAACCGTTGTGATCTTTCCTTCGTCTCCTGAATTAGAACCAATATCTTGTTGCACTGTAGAAATAGTGTTTGTCTTCCCCTTTCCACCGAACTGCTTCAGTCTCTTCTATGGATGTAGTTTCCAATATTGTTCATCATCGTGACCACTTTTCTTGCAATGAGTAAAAGATGGTTGCACTTATTCTCTCTTTATAGTGGCGGTCTTCTTGTCCTTCCTTTTAAACTTCTTAGTCGCCTTATGTGGGAATTGGAAGGTTTCTTTGTGGGATCTTCTTGAACATGTTTTCCCCTATTCTCAAAGTGAGTGGATTGCACACAAACTTTGTCAAGACTAGTGTGGTTAAACAATAGAAAAGTATGATGAATATAACTATGAAGTGTGCCAATATACTTCGTTAAAGTTTCATAAGAATCCAAAGGAATGTTTAATGCAAGAGCTTTCCTCCTAAATTCTTTCGTGAAAATTTGTACAGTTTGACCTTTACTTTGTCTTAAAGTTTTCCATTCCATCATTGCTTTATGTAAATAACCCAATGGATAAAATTGTTTCCTTATCGCTGATTTAAATTCCGACCATGAGGAAAGAAGATTACCACACTTACTTTTGTCCTGAAGTTTTCTCTCCCACCATATGAGAGCGGTGCCTTCCAACCAAAGAGAATCCAACTGCGCTTTAACTTCTTCTTCATCAATATGTTGAACACGACAATATACTTCAACCTGTCAGATCCAATTATCTAGATTTTCAGAATTATCATCTCCATTAAACATAGGTAAAGAAAATTTTACATCAAGATTTAATAATGGTTTCTTAAAAGAATCTTTATGGATAGAATGATGAGAATGATGAGAATGCTTAGGGGAAGAAGAGATAGAACTTGATGGTAAATATGGAGGCTCAGGAGGGTATCCTCCAGCCACTTGATTTACTGAAGCATTATCATCAACTTGTGATTCCTTTTTCTTCCATTTCTTCTTCATCCTCTTCTCATAGTCTCCATACAATCATTCAACCATTTCTGACATGCGATAAAAGACCATATGGAAGTTTTTCTCCTCTTCATCATGCTTGTCCTCTTCTTCCATTTTCTTCCTTCGGGATGCATGACCAACTTTGAGATTGAAAGTCTTAAGAGTTCTTTCACCCTTCTTATGCTTGGCCATAGTAACCATTCACACTCAACAATTCAAGTCAAATATGACTGATCTGATAGCAACATGATCCAGGATCTTTTCATCAAAGTGACTTATAAAGAATTGTATTAAATGAGCACAAATTAAAGTGCACCATAAAGAAGGAAAAGATCAATAATGAAGAGACATAATCATCAAATATGAACACTAAAACTTGATAACAGAGTTCTTCCCTGGTGGACTACGTCTCTGGGTCCTGCTCTCAAAATGGTAGGTCATTTTATTAACTCAACAAAAGAATTTGGAAAAATACATAAGTATACCTCATTCTGGAATTAAGTTGCAGAAGCTTTGCTCAGATCAGAAAATAGACAGTACCATTGAATTCTTGGCGTCGCATTACCAAAAAATGACTATCTCTAGGCCTCAATCCGACTTTGGCACTCCTAGGCCCTTGAGAAATCTTGTCTCGATTTCTGTGCCTGCTCCTTGCAATTAATTCTTTGTACTACATCTCGAAATATGTGCCCAGTCGTACCGTCGAGCGCCCTCTCCCTCCTGTTGGATTACTAAGAGGGGGGGGTGAATCATTAATAGCATAATTATAATCCTTTTTCTCCAAATAGTCGAAGTGTTATATCAATGTATAATTGTTATCCAATAATGAGCAATAAGAAATGAACAATAAAAAACATACACAGTACACCAGTGTTTTACGTGGAAACCCAAATCGGGAGAAAACCATGAAATGTTTTTTCTTATATGTCTTGAACAATTAAATTCATTGGAAGGACCGACTTCCTTTTTTTTCCAGCTGCAACTGGAAGGAGGCTCCAACCCCCTAGTTTATTAGGCTACAACCTGAGGGAAGCTCCAACTCCCCAATTCTCTGGCTACAACTGGAAAGAGACTACAACCCCCTATGTTCTTCGGCTACAATCGGAAGGTGGCTACAACCATCTGTCCTTGCCCCATTCAACCGCCCTAAAGTAGAAATAGAATGATGGAACCATTGTCACACTATCACTGTGAGATATACCACTGTAAACCTCTACCAATAAACCTGAACCATGCATCGACCATGCATCAACCTGTACCTCAACCTGTAATCAACATGTACCATAAACAAGTGCATCAACCATGCACCAACCTGTACCATAAAAAAGTGCATCAACCATGCACCAAGTATGGACCAATCATGTGTCAAGTACTCATCAACTATGACCCATCAATATGTACCAATATCATCAACTATACACCTCATGTATGTGCCAAATCATCAACTACTTATCTCAACCCTGTACCCAACTTGTACGTCAACCAAAATCCCTCATCAATTTCATCATTCAAATATGATTTTTAACTCTGTAATAGACCTAGTGTATATGATCACATACCTGCAAACCTTCCTTAACTTTAAACAACAAGAGACTAGAATTTTCATCAAAATTTTCTTTAGTCTCAGATGCCTAGTTTTGGATTAGTCAACAACCCTAACTTGGAATAATCATAACTTTGTACCTGTAATGAATAAATATCTAAAACTAATACACAATTTTCCTCAGTTTTTTTTATGTAGTTTCTCTAGGTGTCACTACTTGGAACCTCTTAGAAAATGAGTTATATAAAAAATGACATACCTTGCTGAATTTTGGCTTATTCTAGAGAGCGACCTTGTAGAGCGTGCCCCGCACAGAATATTTATTGAATCAATATAAAAATGTTACACAGTATACTGAAGACTGTAATATAACCAACACATTTTTTCTTACTAAATTTGGATATTTTATGAATAAGTTATGACGTTTTTACCCGAAACACTTGTTTTTGACTAGTTTCGGGACTAGCCACAAACCTTATTTTCCACGAAGTGTAACTCCAAAAATACAATGAACCACAAGATGAATGTTTTACCACAGATACTTGGATATGTTTCCTCAATGTGATAGCAATTTCACGGTCTGAATCATTCTATAAATTTTTTTATTGTGAAAATGGTGAGATGACCTGTAAAAAACATACCTTAGAAAGCACCATCAAAAGAATTTATCCTTCCTTGAATTTGGCCTTCTTTTCTTCACCTTCCATCAGAAATTCGGCTTAGATATCCTTTGGTTACCTTAGAAACCTATAGATATTCAATATTCTCAAGTGTTTCTTAAATGAGAGAGCCTTGCCTCTTGTTTATACTCTCCAAGTAGCTTCCTTAAAACATCTTCTAGGTCACTTTGCCCACTTTCCTTATTTTAGGGTTAACCCACTTCTAATTTCTCCATTAAATTTATTATTTAAATGATTTATTTTGTATTCAATTTAGATTATAATACACTCATCACTTCACTTTATTATTTACCTTCTAAAATCTCTTAAACCAATTTGACTACTTTGACTTTTTGGGGCTTCTAGATTACATAAGAGGGTCCTCCAACTTCATAAGGCCATAACTCTCAAACCGTGAGGCGTTATGTGACATTCCACATACCACCAGAAATGGAATGACATGCAACATACATATAGAATAGTATTACCTACAAATATATCAAAACTCATACCATTATCCATCAAACAAACTTGGGTCCATTACCCAAACGTTCTCCAACTTCTCATGGCCATAACTCTCAAACCGTGAGGAGTTATGTGACGTTCCACATACCACCAAAAATGGCATGAAAAGAACTACCCATATAGGATAGTTTCACTGACAAATTCACTGACCTTAATATCATTATTCCACAAATAATCGTGGGCTCTCTAACCATACTTCTAGGATAACTCAATCCACAAAGCGTCTTCCTGTGAGGGATTTCATCATAAGGGGACCACTTTGGAGTTCATCCATATGTACTTCTTATCAACCATGACAAGACAATAATGAGTCATATTTACATCAAAAAAACTTGGTTCCATTACGCAAACCTTTGTGCTATCTGGATTTCTTCAAGGGTTGACATCAATGACAACCAACCTTAATCAACAATCTTCCCCTTTAGCATTGATGGCAACACTCTGATGCAATACTGAAGTCATATCACTCATGCTCCACCTAGAACCATACCTCTATCCTATGCATATCTATTACCATTGCTCCCCCTAGAATCATGCCTCTGTCCTCTGCATCTGATAAATCTCTCCCCCTTTGTCATCAATGGCAAAGGTATCTTCCCATCCGAGGTTTCTCCCCCTAACTGAATTGTTCTCTTTATGGTGCTTCCTCATGTACATATAAGAAATATAATATAAGCATTCAAAAGAATTCATTTTGGAGTAGAAATAACTCTGAACCTCTAGCGAAGATATTCAAAGGCTTCCCGTGGAAGTGGTTTTGTAAAGATGTATGCCACATGTTATATTGTTCCCACATACTCAGCTCCGATGTTCTTTTCTACAACTTGCTCCCATAGAAAGTGATACTTGATTGGAATGTGCTTCATCTTGGAGTGCATCATCGGGTTCTTTGAGATACTGATGGCACTTGTATTATCACAATATATTGGAATGGGCTCATCATACTCAACCTGTATATCTATCAGAGTTTGTTTCATCCAAAGAACATGTGTACAACATGATGTTGCTGCAATATACTTTGCCTCGGCTGTAGATAAGGATATTGATTATTGTTTCTTGCTTATCCATGATACTAAACACTCACCCAAGTAGAATGTTTCTCCATTGGTGCTTCGTCGGTCATCAATACAACTTGCCCAATCTGCATCTGTGTAGGCAACAAGTGATAGATCCTTTGCTTTTGGATACCATAATCGAAACTCTTATGTTCCTTTGAGATATCTAAAAATCCTCTTTACCACTAATACATGTGATTCCTTTGGTGTTGCTTGAAATCGTGCCACTTATCCGACTGCCTGCATTACATCTGGTCTGGATGATGTCACATATAGTAGGCTTCCAATCATTGACTTGTATTGCCTCTGATCTGTAGACTTCGAATCATCATCTTTTCTCAACTTGCAACTGGTTTGCATGGGAGTGATGATTGGCTTGAAATATTCCATTCCAAACCTCTTTAGGATTTCTATGATATACTTGGTTTGAGAAATAAAGATTCGTTGGTTGCTTTGATGTATATGAAGTCCCATAAACAAGGATAGTTCTCCAATTAACAACATTTAAAATTAATTTTGCATATCTTTTGCAAATTTCTGGCTTAACCTGTCATCATCACTACCAAAAATAATATCATCAACATAAAATTCAATTAATAAGATATTACCTTGACTTACCTTGATGTAGAGGTTGTTGTCTGCACTTCCTTTTCTGAACCCTGCCTGTTACAGATAGTTATCCAGTCTAGAGTACCATGCTCTAGGATCTTGTTTTAGACCATACAAGTCCATCTTTAGTTTACACACATAATCTGTGTTCTCTGACGACTGAAAACCTTCGGGTTGTTCAATGTAGACTTCTTCTTCAAGTTCCCCATTCAGAAAATATGATTTTACATCCATTTGATACATTTTAATATTTTTGGAGCATGCATAAGCTAAAAGCAAACAGATTGCTTCCATTCTAGTAACTGGGGCAAATGTCTCTTCAAAGTCAATTCCTTCAACCTGTGCATATCCTTTACATACCAATCTAGCTTTGTTCCTTGTAACCTGTCCATATTCATTCAATTTATTCCTGAAGACCCACTTT
>JZKD02S1097626.1:0-13078 GCA_000966675.3 Picea glauca
ATCACCAGGAAATATACCATGAAACTTAAAAGAGATACTCCAATGTATGATATACAAAATATAGAAAAGATAAGAGATGTGAGATAATCAAAATGTCACCAAATATATTGTTGAAATAATATGTCCATACAAAACTCAAAGTGTGTGAGCTATCTCCACATATGCATCACAAGATACTTCAATACAAAAGAGAATAGAAATCCATAACAACATCCATGTCCTCCATCATGCATTACAAGCATGCCATCTCCATGTCTCACACATTCATATTGTCATACAAATGACATTTCATTGGCCTCATGCTTTTCCTAGGAGGTCAGATTCCATTGCTCGTTCCAGTTGGAATTAATTCCTACTAACCAATGGAAAGCTAGAGCTTTAGTTTCCGCTCATCGAGATAGAGGTAAATGCATCACTAACCCTAATTTAGGGTTAGACACCATTTACCATGATTATAAAAAAAAATACTAGTATTTATATATGGAGTAATATAATAGAAATATATAAAACTTCAATTTTGATTGAATTCTATTTCATGAAGATGGCCTATGGGGATGGTAACTTATCTTGGATGATTATGGTATGTTACTGATCAATTATAAACAAAAAAACTAGGCCTATACTTTGGAATATTTACCTTAAACAACCTGGCCTGGGACTTGGGAATTGATCTTGCACATAGTGGTTGGGTGCATCTTGTCTATTATACAACACAAACATTAAATTTACTAATCAATAATCCAACAATAACCTAGCATTACACTATTCAATGTCAACTAATGAACCTGGGATGGAGACGACGACTCTTGACTCGTAAAATCCCCAACACGAATCTTGTAATTTTACATAACTTAACTTGGCACTTGACTGGAATATTGAAATTATAGAACCTGGCCTTATAATTGTAGTTGGGAAATTTCAATTTGTGAACAATAAAGGAATAGAGTCGCTTGACCAAGGGGGAAAGGAACAAAGTTGCTTATTGTTATGATGGTGTTGTTGCAGACTGTTGTGAAATATATGTAAAATATGTATTATAATATTTATAAAACTTTATAAAGTGACTGCAACGTGTAACTTTATAAAGTAAACAATGGATGCAACGTGTCACTATAATTTCCATTTGTTATTATTGGCTGCTCCATGTGTCCTGTAGCTTTTATACGATATAGGGGCGACTACCTTGACCAATTCGATTGCAAGGAGTGTGGAGATAACATCGAAGTTGGATGAGCTACTCCTTAAGCAAAGGAAAGCAAGTTACTACAATGGTGAGTGCAAGGGATCTAGATATCAGAAACTAGTCTATGGTCTCATCCTAGGTAGGAAATGGATGCAACACAAGGATATACAATGAATGCATTTGATGTTACCAAGGTGAAAGATGTGAATATGCACACTCTGCACAATCACTCAAACTAATGCAGTGGCTTACACAAAAACTGGAATAGGCGCCTCTGTTATGATATTTTTTGGAAGCTCACTCAAAGATTATGTTTGAGAAATATGAGACAAGGGCTTTTGTTGTTGTCATTCCTGAACAATAAAATGTGACTTGGGAGACTGTGGGAGTCCTTAAGACTTATGTTTTTTCTTGTCAGCTTTGCCAATATTGGACATACTTTACATTAATGCATTGGGAAATGCTAAATGAATTGAATCCAACATCATGGTTGGTTGTCTACATGCGTAGTTCAATTCATCGAAAATAAGGAGCCCTTGAA
The DNA here is from genome assembly GCA_000966675.3 of Picea glauca. Taxonomy (NCBI): domain Eukaryota; kingdom Viridiplantae; phylum Streptophyta; class Pinopsida; order Pinales; family Pinaceae; genus Picea; species Picea glauca. The sequence continues at coordinate 1,725 of JZKD02S1097626.1, forward strand.
GAACAAAGCACAATGGTGGCTTGATTCTATTATATAGGGGTATAGGTCTAACCCAACTCCCCGTTTTTGGCATGCTATGGTCCCTCGAGTCTCTTGACGTCAAAGAATGGGTATACCACTAATCTTCAAGTAATGTCGATTCAGGTGTCTTAAAAAGGCCTTTTAGCAAGGAAAGAAAATGGTCATTTGTTTGTTGGGGAGGCACCAAGGGGCAGTGACAAAGCAAAATGCCTTGAACAAAATCTATCTCACCCACATGCATGTTGGAGATGTGGTTGTAGTACATTACGGTTCAGGACCTCTGGCATACATACATGGTGATCTTTATCAAGAAATAGGTAGAGATCATGATAATGTTGGGAGTTGTTAGAAAAGATGGAGAATGGCAGGAAGGTGCAATTGTACTTTCCATTCCACTAAAGGGGTGGTCATGAAACCTGTGACCTACTTTTAACTCACGATGGTGATGGATTTTTTAGAATTGAAATTGAGTCATTCCAGTGTCTATACAAGATATGACTTACTAGTTATTTCATACAAGCAAAGACAAAAACATGTACATCTAAGGAGCTCGGCTCAATGGGTAGAGGGCGAGAGTAGGAGCGTATGCATGGAATGACTGAACACGTAGCAACAAGATGACAAGGGTCAAAACAACCTCAATATGAGGCCAAATAAGACCTCAAGATTTAAACTTACGAGACAAACAAAACTTTGAGTTAAAACTTATTGGGTTGTCTGCGAGACTGATTAAAATCAACAAAGTGATTCATATACTAAACAAAACTATGTCTTCTTAAAACTTAGATTAAAAGCATCGATTCAAAAATGAAATGCTTTAAAACTTTGTTTAAAACTTCCCTTTGATTTGCATGTAAAAATAATGAAGTTGATTTATATAGTCCCTACTTCCCTTTATGGGAGGGACTAAAAAGTGTTCTCAACTTAAAGTGTGATAAGGGAAAGTGTGATAAAGTGATATGAGTAGAACTATTCCTAATGGATATTCTCTACAATGAATAAGAACAACATAAGAAAAGTCATGTCCACATATGGTGAAGAAGTGGAATACATAAAACAAAACAAAAATGCATATTCATTTAATGCCCTCTTTATTTATTTAACTAGCAATCACTGGATCCTTAATCCAGTAAGATATGTTGGAGGCAATCGTATCTTTGAATTAATTGCAACAAAATCAATTTAGTTTATGAAAATGGTTTTTATTATTGAAATAAAATAAGTTATAATAGAAATGAAAAAAAAAGGAAGTATCTTTTTTAGATGGTTTTTCGATATATTTTCATAAGTATATGTAGAAGATTATGGAAGATAATATAGCAAAATTATTGAAGAATCAAGGAGACTAATTACATGTTTGGGGCTATATACTCAACTTTCATAGTCACAACCGTACCATGCGTTGAGTGTCTTAGACAATCTTATGATTTTTCGATATATTTTCATAAATATGTGTGGAAGACTATAAAGGATAATATAAAAAAGTTGTTGAATCAAGGAGACCAGTTATATGTTCAGGGCTATATCCTCAACTTTCGTAATCACAACCCCACCATGTGTTGAGTGTCTTAAACAATCTTTAATCAACACAAAAGGTGAAAAGCATGGCCCTTCATCATGTTTTCAAATAATACAAGGGGTTTGGTTTGTGAAGACAAATTATTTATAATGTGGTTATAACACAATATGTCATTTGAAAGGTTAGGATTAAGAAAAAAACTTATAGGTGATAATATAATTAGATATGGAAAATGTTGGTTAAAAAGTTCCTTGTCATTATTGTATTTTTCTTTTTCTTTTCTCTTTTTCAAGTATCATAATACTTAGAACTTCAAATTTATCATCTCATATATAAAATAACATAACTACATACTTTTTATTCTCATGATTCATCCCCTTGTGCAAGTGGATCAAAAGTACTAGCTATACAAATCATTGATACGAGGAAACCAACAACTAATGAATTACAAGACTAAGCGAAAGTGCAATTTATTAGAAGAAGCTTTAAATAATGCAAAAGTGACTTAACACAAGCCATGTATATAAGCTTAATATTGTGACAGAATGAATCATTGATATTGGATATAAAAATGCAATTATATATAATGTATAAGAAATATAATGGATTGTTGATCTAGATTGGATGGTTATATAATTTGTCATCTATCTTAGTACTTTTTGGGTAGAAAATTGGAGGAATTGTCTTGCAAGGCCCATTTTAGCGCCAAGTCTCAATTTTGAGATTTGGGGTCTAGAACCTTCCAGATCCATTTTGAGGCATCAAACTGTATTTTTGGGTCAAAAATTTGTGAGCATAGCTCCCAACCCATTGATGATATTCTACACATTGAGACTGCAACGTTCCCCAACATAACCGAGGAACATTACTTTACAGAATCCACATAAAAATATTTGTTTGTGATCAACATGTAGCTTACCAACTACTAATTATACACAGACTTAACCATTTTTTATACCCATAACTATATGCAACTACAACATACTGAAATGACATGAATACAACTAATAAACTCATTTATAGCAACATATAAATCATTATCAATCATAGAGTTAATGCACAACAATTAAAACAAATAATGCAACACAGAAAACAAATTAAACACTTATATTTATATATTTTAAAATAGTTGTGCAACCAACTGCTTGGGATGTACATTCAACCCAACCATAGACTTGTTGTTGCAAATTTCAACAACAAATCACCCTCAAGTTGGGGCTAGGAATCCACAAAAGAGGGTGGTCTCTCATTGTCCACTCACAACTCAAAAAATCCTACAATCCACTGGCATTCTCCTACAACTATCTTGATTTCCACCAACTCTCTTCCTCTTGACCTTCCCAACCCAAGGAATGTATCCCTTCATTGCTCTCAGTCCATCAAGCATCCCATTCATTATCAGGGTCTCTCTAATGTTGTTAACTAGGAATCTCACTACTGAGAAACTCAAGGGAGCTCACTGTTAGGAAAACTACCAAGAAACAACTGCAACCACTTGTTGCTCTAGTGCAACTCTGACGAGAGTTCATTCTTCAGGCCTGCCAAATTGGTTCTTCTACAAGCCTGACAACTTGCGTCTTCAATATTCAACTCCACAAATGCTCCAGAATTCTCCCTCCATTGTTGCTCCAGCTCCAATGCTCTTCTTCCATGTTTTCTGCTTGTTGTCCATGCAAAAACATGGATGTTTAAGACTGTCCCCTTGGCCATACAAATTTCCTCCCTTTTGCTTGCTTGCTTGACTTACACTCTTTCCTAAGATGATTGTATTTCAGCCCCATGCTCCCAATAACCATGGGATGCGACTCCTCACACCCACCCTCTTACATGCATTCAACGACTGGGCTCTTCTACACTCAAGGGAAAATAGAAGGTTCACTCCAAACATTAAAATCAGGACAAAGGATTAAGAATTAAACTCATGAATAAAATCCCCCTTTTTAGATCCCTCCTCTCCTGTGGATTAATCATCCCCCATTTCTGCCCATGTCCCCTAGCAACTGACATCATATTTTATTATTAAAATTCAAAAATACAATCTACATATACATCGCTTGGCCATAGCCATACATTATATCTACATTAAACATTAATTAAACTGTGTATTATAGCGAGGACATTACATTCCCTTCCCCTACAATTGTGCACCATCCTCTGTGCACAACACCATGCCAAAACATATATACAAATTTACATCAAAATACTTAAAAAATAAATTAAAAAAACTACAATTTAGCAACTCCAACAACAGCTCCAACCATAATCTCATGTTCCTCTCAACCCTATGACCCAAGGAATGTACACCCTTCACTTCTATCAGTCCATCGGGGTGTACCATTCTCTTATCAGGGCCTCTGATGTAGGTTGTGCATGACTTTGAGATGTGGTTTTAGAACTTTAGCTGCCCAAAAATGGAGTCTTGCATTCTTGTATTCTATTTTCTTCAAAATTGTCAAACATTTGTGGGTATTCCTCCCGCATAGTTTCTCCTTTCTCCCATGTAGCATCTTCAAGACCGTAGCAAGTCCACTAAACCTTTACCATCCCTATGGATTTGTTCATGAGCACTTTGAATTTCTGATCTAGGATGTGTACTAGATCCACCCAGAAATCTCCTTCGTATTCCACCTTGATCACAGTCTAATCAATTATGTTGTTAGGGTCAAGCACTAATTTCTTTAATAATGCCACATAAAATACATTGTGCACTCTCGTGGATGCAAGCAATGCTAGCATGTATGCATTTTTCCCTATCTTCTCTAAGATTTCGAAAGGCCCACAATATCTTGCCACCAACTTTGGGCAACTTCCTAATATTCACAAACTTCTCTTCGCCTTGACTTCTAAGAATACATGTTTGCCCACTTTAAAATCTCTAAAAACTTTGTTCTTGTCTGCATAACTTTTCTACCTATCTCAAGCAACCTTTAAATTAATGTTGGCCTCCCATTTTCTCATAATCAATTGCCTCTCTTTTTTTCGATTACCATCCTACTTTATACCCAGATATTGCCCATTTTATCATACATCTTTGCACTTTTGAAGCCAAAACCCTTTGACAAGCATATAGAGGTGAAAGTTGCTTATTTTTATTTATTCCTATGTCTTTAATAGATTAAATGGATTTTAAGTTGATATTGTTGATGGCAAGTTGTTTTAGTTCAGTTCTTGCACTAGCAATTCACTTTGGGTACCCGATCTCCATGATTAGCATATCCACACATCTTTGGTGAAGATTTTGGAACTTGGGTTTTGTCACTTGAACCCTCAACATGGTATGTTGTTCATCAGATCACACCCAGGCTCAAAAAGGAAACCTCCAACCCATGTCCAAACGTCCTCAATCACATATGTGCTAGAATAGCAATAATGATCTTCATGTGCAATTTATGAGTTGATGGAGACAAATTTAGAAAATCCAAGACATGGGTTTTGTGCAGAACACATCCATTCAACTAACAATGTCTGCCTAAAATAGTGAAGGGTCTGGGAGATAAGGTGAATCTTTGAACTGGGTTTGCTAAGTTTTACTGTTGCGACCATATTCTCCAACAAATCAACCACATAGAATGCCCAACTCAACAAATAAGTTGAATCAAGATATTATCAGATGTTTGGACTCTGATTCATTTTCTATCTTTGTCTAATATTGATCTCATTATGACATTGTTTTCCCTAAAATCTCTATTTGGCCATTCTTGTATTCTGGTTGCCAAAACAGAGGAACTACTTACCATTTCATTGGGCATGATCCATCTCTACGACCTACCTCTATATGTATACATGAGGTGCAATGTAATGTGGGGGAGAGAGATGTTAGAGAGCTAGATTAGAGAATTGAAGAGGGAGTGGAGAATTGCTAATGAATTGCATTGTACATTGTTGAATATCTTTCCTGCAATAAATTAATTTTAGATTTGTTCCTGCAATTGAAGTTTTGAGTACATTCTAATACAATAAGTCTTTCCCACAACGTGTCCTAGGTTTGACAGGGTCCCCACTCCTAGACATGCATCGTGTTTATTCATTTTCAGTTAGCTAGTAGATTTTATTTCCATTTCTAGATTTGTTAAGTGTCTTTGGTTCATCAATCTTTTGATTTAGCTAAAGACATAAATGCAATTGCTCAAAACCAAAGATCATTGTTGTAATTACATACATTTGGAAGTACAAGAACACTTGGATTGATCCAATGAAATATTGTACTTGGAGCCGGTCAAGTTTAAATGAAATTCATGGTTGGCAGATGCCTCTATGTTTCCTGCAACTTTCAAGTTTTGTATTTCAAGCTTTCTTTTAGTTGACCATAGAAGTTTATTATCCATTGAAGATTGAAGGATTGATCTGCTTTATAAGTGATCACAAGAACCCTTGGGAAAGATTGTGGTTTGTGCCAGGTTAAGCATTTGAGTAACCCTCGTCTAGGGATTAGCTCTGTGGTGTAGTTTGATATGCTGACATTTCTTTGATAGGTCGGCATAGGCTCTGATCTTGCATTTTCGGTGCTTGCATATCAAATATTACGAGCCCCTAGGTTGATGATTTAAATGTCCATAATTTATACATATAAATATCCCCACATTTTTGGCGTCGTTTCCAAGGACATGCTGAAGGGATTGGAGAATTTACAATTTTTGTTTTTACACATAATTTGGTTGCACCAACATTTAAAACATTTAAGACTCGGAGGAGGAGAAATGTTAAGACACAAAGGTGCCCTCATTTCAGAATTTCTGAAAGAGTTCTAGCTGTCGCATTCACTTTCGTGAATTTCTCTGAGCCCTTGTCATGTTGGTTCAGTATGTCTTCTTTTGGATTGATGCATGGAAAGGGAAAGCTTCTCTTGTCAATAGAAAACTTGGTGACAATAGGGTCTTAGTAGCGTGAGTTGTCCAAATACATGATCTACTTTGGAATTTGTCTTGTGTGGTGTGCAAGATTTCAAATATTTTCTTAAAGTTCTTGTTTGTGGTTTGTAAGAACCCCATACACTAAACCATGTGTGAGACAGGGATTGACAGACCAACCAAAATAATGTAAAGATGCTCAAGCATTTGTTGAGCAAATGAGGACATACCCCTGCAAGGATCTTTTCAAATCCTTGCCCGCACTCAAGAGTTGTTACCAGGGATGAGTATGTAATTCAAGAAGCAGTAGAGGAACTAAGGATCCATGAACATATTCCACAAGAGTAGGATCTAGAAGATTGTTCTAGTAATTCTTTTCAACATATAGAAGAGATCAAAGAGTCATGGACCACATCGGATGAAGAGTAGATATTAGAGCCAAAGATAGAAGAATTTTTGGCATGTTTATCATTAGATCCTTTGTCCATCACGAAGTGTGATGATCAATTCTCAGAAGAGCCCTATGATATGACAACTAGAGAGAGACAAGGAAACAAAGATTACATCAAATTTTGGTTCCAATCCGTCATCATGCCACAATACTACTCCACCCTTCAACACTTCTTGGCATCATATCCACAAGAGTAGTTGGCCTCTCATGTCTGGGAAACCATTGAGGTATATTTTTCATACTTGGATATGAGTATGCTTATAAATATGCTACACACAGGCTTCACTAGAAATACTCTTACACTTGAAGGATAATTTCTTTTCAAGAGTAGAGTAGTGTAGAAGGATATATATATCTAAATAAGATAGTGAAAATAAAAGTCCAATTTTGAATACCAGAGTGTTGGCACGATAAAATTATCTCTTATGCATATCGATATTAGTTCAATATTTTACAACTAGTTCTTCAATGCCTTGGATGATTTGGTCTCATCCACCTCTGCATCATGTCTGGGATCAGGTTCATACCAAGAACAACTACTCCACATGAATATGATCGTTTCTAACCAAATTTGTATGATTTAAAGCACTACTAAACAACCTACAACACAGTTGGTTCAATAGTTGCTACTTGAGAATCCACTCGACAACACAGAGACTGATCATGGTGATAGAAAATATCTGCGCACTTATAAACTACAATCAAAACATAACATATTGTTGTTGAGATTTGATTTGCTGTAGATGTGCATGATGGAAAGACTAATTTGGTGGCCTTGTACAAGTTAAAATTTGCAGCCAACATCTAAGGGAGATCAAATTTTTGATCTGGTAGCAACATGTCAAAATACTCTTCCAATCAATAACAACTTTTTCAGCATTCCCATGATCCGTTCTTTGGGTATTTTCTTGAATCACAACATTGGTTCAACGCTCAAAAGATTTCTGCACTTCCTGTACCAAGGTATAGAAAATCATGTAGGTGCAGTTTTGGTATTTTTCATCATTTGAACAGGTCTAGATGATGGAAAGTTTTCCATTCTCAACCTTTAAACCTTCCAGAAGCCTGTTGTGATATCATATATACTGCATGTACCTCTAATGAGGCTTAAATCTCCACCAACTACATCAAATTTAACAACAAATCTTCAAAACTCTGGGTATGATGGTCTTCACAACCTCAATATCACTGCATATGCTTAGATCCAACAATCATATCAGTGAGTAATAGTAACTAAACAAATTTTGAGGTAAGAATGATTCAATTATTTTGATTTGTTAGGGATAAAGGAGATTTATTAATATGCAACTTCTTGTATGCTTATTATTCACCCTATGTTTATATACCCTTGTTCCTACTTGATTTCATTCATTGTGCATCATTATACTATACCGTGCTTATCATTATAATTGTTTCCTATCCATTCTACATCTATGATTGTTCCATTATTATATCTATAAGCTCTCATCCATGAACCATGATTTATTGTTATATGTTTCACACAATTTGATTGTTAGATCTTATTTCAAATCACCGAAGGGATTCGAAATAAGTCCCATATAAAACCATGTTCTTAACACATTTTAAATATGGTCTGCAATTGAATTTTCCATATTGTTTATGGAGGAGCTTGGGAAATACGTCTAGCCAAGTAAAAAAGAACACTAAAAACCCTCATAAAAGCTTGTGGTCTAGTCAAGATGTTGATTGTAGTAGAATTGAATGATAGAAATAATTCATGGGATGACTTTTAAGTCAAAATATGTTCAATCAACAACATGATGAAATAGTGGCAGAGGACTGTGCAGAACATGGTGTTGATCCTATTGATGGTGTTAAGGGTTTTGTTTTCAACCACAATGGGGACGCAGAAGGAAATTGATGAAAAGAACAGAGGGTACTCCATTAGAGGAACTTGTAGCGCAAAGAATAACCAAGAGTATGGCACAAAAACAAAATGTATGTGTTGTACAAAATTTGGTTCCTTTTCCTCAAACAACATAGGATCAAATAGTTTGCATTTGATTTAAAGTTTGAAAAGGAGAGCACAAAGGAAACATAAGATGTTTTTCTAGCTTCGAATAAGATGAAAAGAACCAAACATTCAAACCCTCAAAGTTATGTATCATTTGTATCTCAGTATGGTAATGAAACACCATAAAGAATAACTTCTTCAAGTTTTGTGAAGCATAAAGCCTCTGTCAAACTACAAAAAGAAAATAAGAAACTGAAAGAGGAGTTACAAAAATATGCTATATTAGACAGATTTGTAAAAGAGGAAAATAAAAAATTGAAAATGTAAAGACTCGGCTTAGTTGGTACGAAAGGGACTTTCACATGGGCATAAACAATAAATTGAGGAAGTTTGGTGATCAACATAAGGTGGTTCATGTCGAAAGGAGCAGTCCCACTTGGGTATAATTTTGTTGCTTTATTTACTATCAACCCAACACTTTTCTAGCTTCAAAAAATACTATTGAAATATTGTTCCGGTCTTAAATTTTTTTTCTTGAAATCATTGATATTTTTAATATGCCTCCCTTCACCTCTTGGATATATATGCTATACAAAAATATATTCAGTTGGTTTTAGTGCAAATACAAGCTATTGCATTTTTCTAATTTGAGAATGGTTATGGAATTTTTATTTCCTTTACTTTATTTCTTCTTTTTTCCTTGAAAAAAGAAGAAGAAGAAAAAAAAAACAATCCTCCAGGCCTACCACACTATTTATGATAGAAAACCCAAAAATCGGTACAGTTGTTGGGTTCCTACAGTTTTAGTTGGCAAGGTGGTTGAAAAAAAAGTGCGATAAAGTTGTAACACACAAAGAATTTGAGTATATGCAGAGTTCAACATTCCAGTGTATATACAATCAGTCATAATTTGGTAAGTGTATTTTTATTAGTATAACCATATTCAACACTAATTATTGTTTGGTAGAAGGATTTCAGTAGGGTGGAATTATAATACCCATTTTCAAGAACTTTGCAGCTGAATGCACATACAAGAAGTATATAATCTTATTCATTATATATCCAAATTACTCGTGGTATGATTGGGGATTTCCAGTTGGATGCAAAGTTCAGATGCATTTGTTATAGACCTTGCTTTGAGGCCGAGGAAGTACATATGGATTTTTTATCCAATCAAACTATTCCAAATGAGCTTGTTTTTGCATGATTCTACATCTGGGCTTGTACCCATTGGATTGGACAAGGTTGCATGAAGAAAGGGAAAGAAAATGAATGATTTGAGTACATTGGGAGGAGAATAATCATTTCATTGTTAATGTGCTTTTGGCATTGACAATGGCATGGAAGAAGAGATATATTAATGATCAATGGGAGCAACTGCATTGGGAATTCTTCAATGGTTGTTTCTTTGTTTGGAATCATCCATTCCACACAACTAGTTTCCTCATTTGGGCTTCGAGGTTGATCAAAATTTTATCATTTATCTATCCTCCCTTGATCTCCACTATCATCTGTGCTCTTTTCCTCCTACTTATTGACCCCTATAGAAATTGTGAGTCCTCCATATGGTTGTTGACCTACCTAACTACCACAAAAATCATTCTCACAACTAATAGTCGTTGCTTCTTTGAATCTAACCTACTATAAATCACTACCAACTTTCATTATTTCCAACTATAGGTCAATTGTGAATATGATGAGCAACAAGAGGATAATACACAGTTTTGGGATAAGATTGATGAGTTTCATTCCCACAATAAGAAAATGTACAGACGAAAAAGGAAATTATCCAAGGAATCTCAAGTGCTCACCATTGCTAATAGATCTCTGAAGCAAAGACTTGCTAAAATGGGAAATAGGGCAGGGGGCAATTTGAACATTTTGGTTAATGCTGAAGGGTTTTGTTGAAGTTATGGGGATGGATTTATTTTTCATGAGGACATGCAAATATCTCGGTGTGGGGGAGATGTTGGCCTCCCATTTTGTCATAATCAATTGACTCTTTTTTTCCCATTACCATCCTACTTTATACCTGGATATTGCCCATTTTATCATACATCTTTGCACTTTTAAAGCCAAATCCCTTGGATAGGCAAACACGGGTGAAAGTTGCTTATTTTTATTTATTACTATGTCTTTAATATATTAAATGGATTTTAAGTTGATCTTGTTGATGACAAATTGTTTTAGTTTAGTTCTTGCACCAACAATTCACTTTCAATACCCGATCTCCATGATTAACATATCCACACATCTTTGGGGAAGATTCTGGAACTTGGGTTTTGTCACTAGAACCCTCGACATGGTATGTGTTCATTAGATCACCGCCAGGTCCAACAAGGCAGCCTCCAACCCATGGCCAGTCCTCAATCAAATACGTGCCATAATAGCGACACTGATCTTCTCACGCAATTTCTGCGCTGATGGAGCTGAATTTAGAAAATCTAAGACATGGGTTTTGTGCAGAACATGACCATTCAACTAACGTTAGAGCGTTTTTCTAAAATAGTGAAGGATTTGGGAGATACGGGTTAAAGTCTA
>JZKD02S1097659.1:0-13078 GCA_000966675.3 Picea glauca
CCTTCCACTCTTTCTCCAGAACCATGGGAGGGGGCTCATGATTGAGGTCTAATTGTAATTTCTCCCTATACTAGGCCCTGGTGTATTTTAAATTCTCATCAGCTAACTTTGTAACCACTTTGTTGTTGAAAGTGTTTCTGAACAAGTGTACCATGTGGTCTATTAAATAATATTTATTTTTTCTATCTTGGCCATTCCACCGTGTGCGAATGGTGGGGCCAAAAAGATCCAATGATTTGTCATTTAAGTTTCTATAGAAAACATTGTTTCCTGCAAAAACATGTTATCCATTAATTTATAATAATCTCAACAAATGTCCATTTCAATTTCATAAAAAAAATGAATCAGTTAATTAACAATTACCTACAATCTTTTGAATCTTGATCGGAACACATGTGTCATCCACCAGAAAGGTGACATCTAGTGATCCAGTGCTTTTATATCATTATGCTCCATGCATAATAGTTTCCTCTCCATCTACAATACGTTCCTCTCCAGAGTCATGTGGAGTCCCAGGCTCTGACTCAACATGCTACGACGTTTCAAGCCAGTCCAAATCATTGCGCTCATCAATGGATTCGGGGGGAACCTCAGGAGGCTAAAAAATCCTCACTTGCACTTTTCTATGTCGACATTGTTTTTGCATTGGACCATCACCGCTACCTATAGCAGTTGTAGGATAGACAAGTTCCCGACACATGGGGTTTAAAAACTCCTACAAACGAAAAAATTTACTTTATCAGATCATAAAGAAAATATAAAACAAAAAACGGATATGAAATTGTCATAAATGATAAAAATATGTGAAGATGCCACTTACCCCAAAATTAGTTATTGTATTTTGTAGATATACAATTCTTGCCCTGTCCTCCTGTGTCAAGGGTATTTTGCTAAGAAAACCTAGATATTCTATGTTAGCCTTCTTCAAGGCCTTTTTTACAATTGTCATTGGGTCAGTGGAATAAAATATTTCATCCTCATCAATATCCTTAGTGGGAGCCTTTCCACGTTAGCCATGCCACAATAAATTGATGAATAAAATTAATGAGATGAACTTTAACATTTGAGAAATTTAGTTATTGTAGTCATAAGTTATTACTATATTTAGCATTTACCTGTTGAGGCACAACGAGTGCCTTTCCATGGTCACCCTAGATAGATGTAGCGGGTGATTTCCAAACATGGTCACCATGGACAAAAGTTGACACAATAAATCAATCAACAAAAGTTATGAAATTCAACTGTAACATTTAAAAAATGAAATATTGGAGTAATATCAGAAAAAATGATAAAATTTCATAAATTTAGTTGTTGTAGTCATAATTTGTTACTGTATTTAACATTTACCTGTTGAGGCACAGTGTCTGCCTTTCCACGGTCACCTTGGACAGTTGTAGCGGGTGATTTTTTTCCATGGTCACCCTGGACAGATGTTAACACAATAAATCAATCAACAAAAGTTATGAAATTCACCTATAACATTAAAAAAATGAAATATTACAGTAATATCAGAAAAAAAATAATTAAATTTCAGAAATTCAGTTGTTGTAGTTATAAGTTGTTACTGTATTTAACATTTACCTGCTAAGGCACAACGGGTGCCTTTCCACGGTCACCCTGGACAGATGTAGTGGGTGATTTTCTTCCACGGTCACCCAAGACAAATGTTGACACAATAAACCATCAACAAAAGTTATGAAATTCACCTGTAACATTAAAAAAATTAAATATTGCAGTAATATAAAAAAAAAATAATGCAATTTCTGAAATTTAGTTGTTGTAGTCATAAGTTGTTACTGTTTTTAACATTTACCTGTTGAGGCATAGTGGGTGCCTTTCCATGGTCACCCTGGATAGATGTAGCACGTGATATCTCACGGTCACCCTGGATAGATGTTGACACAATAAGTTAACCAACAAGAGTTATGAAAGTAATTGTAACATTAAAAAAATGAAATATTGCAGTAATATCAAAAAATAAATAATGAAAAATGAAATATATGTAGTAAAAAATTGAAATATTACAAAAGTTGATTTGTAACAATGATTGATCAAAGGTTGAGTTGAATGGTATGTAATATATTTACCCCTATAGCTGCATCCCCTCCATCTATTCGATTTAAGTTGTAATCGATCAACAACTCTTCACTTGGAACTATTGTTTTTGTTGCACATACAAATATATGATTTCCTTCGCATCCCTGAAATATGCAATTTGGTTTCTTAGTTGTTGCCACTGGTTGTGTACTATTTATAAAGACCGCAATGTTTTCGGTAGCTTTTGGCCTTCCATCAATATACATAGTTGCCCCTTTATTTTGATTGTTATCTACTAGTTGTATATAATTTGAGGCAACTCCATATCAACGCATACTTCACGTATATCGAACCAACATCAACTAGTGATTGTATTTGTATAATGGTCCGACATACTCCATCAATTCAGTTACAGTGCCATATTCGACCTTTATGCCATCCATGGAAAATAACCCCAATCCATGTAAGGACGAAGGAATAATGTGATACATCCTCCCACTAATGAAGAAGTCTGTGTCCACTTCAGGGAGCTCATTAGGTTCCCATCATTGCACTAGATGTTTATACTTCAAGGGCAACTCAATGTCGCCTATGCTCTCAGCATCATAATTACATGACCCTCTATTGGCAATAAAAAATTGCATGCATATACAAAATCTTTTCCTTACCTTTTTAGATATAGTTCATCTAGAACTGGTAGATCTAGGACAACACATCTCACTTTCAGCCTCTCTTACTATATCTTTATCATCACTCAAGGAAGATAGATCTGATAGATACCTATTTGGTCATACCTACACTCGTTAAATGAATAAGATAAGTTATCGTGTGAATATATGTTTATGGTACCAACATAGTTGCATATAGTTGCAATATAGTTGCATATAGTTGCATAAGTTGTATTCTTGCATAAAGTTTCATAAAGTTGCATATAGTTACATAAGTTACATTGTTGCATAAACTTGCATTTAGTTGCATATTTGCATATAGTTGGATATAGTTGCATATGAAATTGTTGCAATATAGTTGCAATATAGTTGCATATAGTTGCATTGTTGCATATAGTTGCATAGTCAAATATAGTTGCAATATAGTTGCATATAGTTTCATAAGTTGCATATAGTTGCATAGTTGCATATAGTTGCAATATAGTTGCATAAAGTTTCATATAGTTGCATAAGTTGCATATAGTTGTACAAGTTGCATTTTTGCATAAAGTTGCATATAGTTGCATAGTTGCATATAGTTGCATATTTGCATATAGTTGCATACGCAATTGTCGTATAGTTGCATAAGTTGCATAAGTTGCATGTTGCATAGTTGCATATAGTTTCATAGTTGCTTATACTTGCATATAGTTTCATATTTCCATATAGTTGCATACGAAATTGTTGCAATATAGTTGCATAAGTTGCATTGTTGCATAAAGTTGCATATAGTTGCATAAGTTTCATATAGTTGCATAGTTGCATATAGTTGCATATAGTTGCATACGAAATTGTTATATAGTTGCATATAGTTGTATAAGTTTGATGCAGACGAGACGCGCAACCACCTTGCATCGCGCACTCCTTCTCACAAGATCGTTCTCATTCATTCATGAGCCCAAGCGGATATTTCGATTCCTCCATGGAATCTCTGCTAAAAACCCGATCCACAGGTCCTTAATTCGCCCACCCAGCTTTTCTGCACTAAGTTGTGATATTCTCCTGACTTAATTTTGGGTTTTGGGGTTTCGTCTTTTCTGATGTCGAGAACCTCTGTCCCCTCGAACTCCTGATCTCCGATTTTTCGATACGCTCTTTTGGCCTTAGCCCCTCCTGGCTATGCCCTCGTCCATCTGACCGGCTCTCATAAGACCACATCCTTATATCCTTATCATGGTTTTGGACTTTCAAGTGCCGAAACGCACTTGTCCTCAGGATCCACGATCCTCTGAATCCCGATATGATCCAGCTTCCGCTAGTCCCCTGGGATAGACTCTTGGTCCACGTGAACACTATCTCACAAGACCGCAGCCTTATCTCCTGCCGGGGTTTCAGACATCGCAATGCCGAAATGCATAAACACCTTGTGCATGGGATCCCTGATATCTCGATCCCCGATTCTATGACCTGATGTCAGATAGGCCCCACAACAACGGAGATTTCTCCCCCTTATCGGGGTTTCATACTTCGCAATTCCAAGTTGCAAGGACTTTTTGTCCATGGGATTCCTAATATCCCGACTTGCGATTTACCGATTGACGATTCTCCTTTTGGGACTTTTCCTGATATCGCTCAATCTTTGCCATGCGTCCTAAGAATGGACGGTTCAGATTACCCCTCGCATTTTCGAGACTTCTGATGTCCCGAATTTCATGACCTCAGGAACTCCGATTTCCTGGGTGTCAATATACCGATGTCTAGTGTCCGGATCTCCGGAATGGAAAATCACATGACACGTGTCCTCTCTCAGACAGACGACCCATATTTTTGTCAGGGTTTTCAAGGTGGACTTACCTGATCTCCTGTCCATGGGAATGTCGATATCCTAACTCCCGACGCCTCAATGTCTCGAGTCCCCGATGTGGGTAATCTCGTGACACGCATCCGCTTCCAAACTAACGGCTCTGATCAAATCTCATTGATTCAGGGTTTCTGATGTCGAGTGACTCTCCTCACATCCTCAATATCCCCGATATCACGAACGCTGATATCCTGATGCCTCAATGCCTTTCGAGACTTTTCTCCTCTCCTTTCGAGGGCTTAAACCTCGTGCAGTTTCTGGCCGATCCAGTGGCTGACGGGTACTTTGATCCAATCTGATGGTGCAGATCCATCCTTCTTCTTGTGTGCTCCTCATGCTTCCTCTTGGATGTACAAATCTTCAACGGTCCAGAATATTTTCCTCCCGTCGATCTGATGACTACTGTGCTCCCTCCTAAGCTTGCGCACTTTCTTCCGATGCATGGAAGAATTTCCAAGTTCCCAAAGGCCTCGACCTTTTCCTTTCTTCTCTGTGAGCTCCTATACCTGAGTTCTCACCTTCATTCTCCTCAACTCTATTCCTCCTGAGATTTTCTCCTTTCGAATCCTCGAAGGATTCTTCAACTCCTACGCCTCTATAGGGTCCTTATGCACACACAATGCTATCTCTCCTGATCTTCTCACATGCTCAGACCCCTAAGGGATTTTATCCTTATTCCTTTCTCCTACAGATGGAGAAATATGGATGCCCTCTTGGATATCCTTCTGCTCAAGCAACTTCTTGCTGAGTGTTATAGGGTGTTCAAAAACCCTCTGAAGATCCCTCAGTGGAATCTTCCTCCAAATACCAGAACTCAAAGAGTTATCTTCTCTTCTGTGCCTGTCTGCACAATGACTCAAATGCCCTCCTGGCAGAGTATATTCTCATAGAACATCCAACAGTTCTGTCTTTTGTGCACTCCTTTCACCTTCTCAATGCCCACTTGGTAGAGCTTCACAGAATCCTCAATGATTCTAATTCTTCTGAACTCACAGCAGAGTTCTTCCCCTGTGCACTCCTTGCACCTGCTCAATGCCCACCTGGCAGAGCTTCATAGAACTCCTCAAAGATTCTGTCTGTAATTGTGTCTTCTCCCACACAGCCTTGCCTCCAAGGTATTCCGCAACCTTGAGGTCTTTCTCCTGAGTTGTTGATTCCAGTTTTTGTGCCGCAACACGTCTTTGTCTGAACCCACAATGTTCAGAAATGCATCCTCTATGAACGACTATCAGAACCCACAATGTTCTATCACACCCTCCTAGTGTGAAGCCTCAAAAGACCTTCACCTGAAATCAAACACACTCCTGCAAATGAAAACCTACAGTATACATCTATAGCATACATAAAGAACACTCACAAACATCCACATAATACAGAAATATATGAAGGAAAAACTGCTTCTGTTTATATTAAAATGGAAAATTCCTGTTTGTACAAGGGTGTTCTCGAGCTCTCTCTGGCTCTTCTCTTCTTCTCTCTACTTGCAGATTCTCTTCTTCTCAACTTACTACAAAATGAGATACAAAATCTATTTTACCTGAGGGGGATCTTCGAGCTCTTCCCTCCAACCTACCTACCCTATTCAATTACATTGAATGGTTTGTCTAGTCCACTATCTAGATCTAAATATCAACCTGACAAACATTAAAGGCCTTCTTATCTACAGCCTGTGCAAAGGCACAAATTTACAGCTCACCAGCTTAAACATTTAATTACATTGAATTCAGATTTTAAATGAGGTTGCGCCTCTCTTCACCACGCGAGTTGAATTCGCTAACGTGGCTGGTGGGCTGGCTGGTTGATGTGGAGAGATGCTCCTGCATCATACTCCTCAGCTGAAAAATTCATGATCTCCTTCTCATGATCTTCCCATATCTAATGTTGAAATCCTCCTAGATCCCAAATCATCCTCTGGAGCTGTTCATTTGCTCCATCCTGTTGTTGTTGTTGTTGCTGCTGCTGCTGCTGCTTCTCTTCTGCTCAACTTCTCCTTGCTGGCAGTTTCTGCTGATTGGATCATCAACTCCATGATCTCTTTGATCACTTGGTCTAGCTGCTCCAGTGGTTGGCTCTGTTCATGCAGTCTCCTCTGCTGCAAAAATTTTCGGCACATGAGCAGATCATCGTGATCTCCCATGCTTTCTTCATCGGCTTCCAACTTCACCTGTTGGATGTGCATGCTCTGCACCTTCACCCTCTCTTCCAGGGCTTCTATATATTCATACAGATCAGCCAAACTAATGTTGTCTGCCCCTTCTTCTTCCTCTTCTTCTGCAAACTCCCATGTTGCAGTCTTTTCAGTCTCCTGGCTGAAAATATTGAGCCATTCCTTAGAATTCTCATCATCTTCTTCTGCTTTTTCTACTATTAGCTTCAATTCTACAGCTTCCTCAACTTCCTGGCTCAATATGTTGAGACACTCCTCATAATGCTCATTTTCTCCTTCTTCTTGAGAAGCTTCCAAAGTCTGCTCCAATCCCTCTTCTCTCCGGACAGTCACAACTGATTGTTCTGCTATTGTTGCTACTTCATCTGCAACAAAGACTTTTGCCTCCTCCTAGGAAAATGGTAGGAATACTCCAATTCCCCCAATCATCAGAATATTATCCTTATCTTCCTCCTCGGTCAGCTGCACCTACTGATCTAAATCCATCTCTGAATTTATGAGACCCTTCGACAGTCTCATCTTCTCTGTCAGCTCCTGGAGCTGATTCCAACTCACTTCTGAGTTCATGAGACCCATAGATAGTCTCATCTACTCATCCTTTCCCACATGGAAATATGGGATGCTTCCACTACCCTCCTGGCAGTCTTCGAGATCCCGCAGTGACCTCATATCATTGCTCAGCTGGCAATGTGAAATTTCTTTGAGATCCCGCAGCGACCTCATATCATTGCCCAGCTGGCAATGTGAATGTCCTTGGCTGTCCTCCTGACAGTCTCTGAGATACCGCAATGATATCATCTCGTTGCCCACCTGGAAATTGGGAATTTCTTCTCTGCCCTCCTGGCAGTTCTTGAGATCTTTAGCTGATCCCAATTCACTGAGATTTATCCCAGTTTCTGGTTCACATACCTGAACCATTTCTTCTTCTGGTCCATTGAGGGTTTCAGCATACCTCAACCATCCCCTTAACAACCTGTGTTGTATTCTAGCCATCAACTCCTTGATTAGCCATTTTTCTTTTGGCTCCTTCATGGGCCATTCATACACCCATATTGGCTTGTATTTTTGTTGCATCCGTAATGCAAGATTTTCTATTTCTTTCTTTATATCAGCGAGCTCTTCATCTATATCTTTTTGGCTCCATAGCTCTGAGTTTTTCCTTCCAGCATACCTATGGCCTTCAGTAGCCATGTTTTCCTAGCAAACCTGCTACTATCACTCCACATTAAGAGTGTTTCCAACTTCATCCTATAGTCCGACTGACTGTCTTCTCAATTGCTACCTACCTGCAAACAATCGCCACAGAGTCTCCAACACTTTGTCTTCTTCCTTTTCCTTCTCCCTCTGCTTGCAATAAACAAACAGAGTTCTAGCTCTGATACCAACTGATGCAAACGAGCCTTTGTAGGGTCCTTACGCACACACAGTGCTATCCCTCCTGAGCTTCTCACATGCTCAGAGCCCTAAGGGATTTTATCCTTCTTCCTTTCTCCTGTAGATGGAGAAATATGGATGCCCTCCTGGCTATCCTTCTACTCAAGAAAATTCTTGCTGAGTGTTGTAGGGTGTTGAACAACCCTGTGAAGATCTCTCAGTGGAATCTTCCTCCAATTACCAGAACTGAAAGAGTTCTCTTCTCTTCTGTGCCTGTCTACACACTGACTTAAATGCCCTCCTGGTAGAGTATCTTCTCACAGAACATCCAACATTTATGTCTTCTATGCACTCCTTGCACCTTCTCAATGCCCACTTGGCAGAGCTTCATAGAATCCTCAGTGATTTTGATTCTTCTGAACTCACAGCAGAGTTCTTCCCCTATCCACTCCTTGCACTTGCTCAATGCCCACCTGGTAGAGCTTCACATAGCTTCTCAAATATTTTGTCTACAACTGTGTCTTCTCCCACACATCCTTGCCTCCAAGGTATTCTGCAACCTTGAGGTCTTTCTCCTGAGTTGTTTATTCTAGTTCCTGTGCCACAAAACATCTTTGTTTGAACTCGTAGTGTTCATAAATGCATCCTCTGTGCATGACTATAAGAACCCGCAGCGTTCTGTCACACCCTCCTGGTGTGAAGCCTCAAATACCTTCATCTGAAATCAGAGACACTCCTGCAAATGAAAACCTACAGTATACATCTACAACATATATAAAGAACACTCATAGACAACCACATAATACAAAAATATATGCAGGAAAAACTGCTTATGTTTATATTAAAATGGCAAATGCCTGTTTGTACAAGGGTGTTCTCCAGCTCTCTCTGGCTCTTCTCTTCTGCTCTCTACTTGCAGATTCTCTTCTTCTCAACTTACTACAAAATGAGATACGAAATCTCTTGTACCTGAGGGGGCTCTTTCAGATCTTCCCTCCAACCTACCTACCCTATTCAATTACATTGAATGGGCTGTCTAGTCCACTATATGGATCTATATCTCAGCCTTACAAGCATTCAAGGCATTCTTATCTATAGCCTGTGCAAAGGCACGGCTTCACAGCTCACTAGCTTAAAGATTTAATTACATTGAATTCAAATTTTAAATGAGGCTGCGCCTCTCTTCACCATGCGATTTGAATTCGCTAACGTGGTTGGCTGGCTGGCTGATGTGGAGAGATGCTCCTGCATCAAAGTTGAATATAGTTACATAGTTTCATAAGTTGCATATAGTTTCATAGTTTCATATAGTTGCATATAGTTGCATAGTTGCATAATTCGCATTGTTGCATAAAGTTACATAAGTTCTATAATGTTTCATAAGTTNAGTATACATCTATAGCATACATAAAGAACACTCACAAACATCCACATAATACAGAAATATATGAAGGAAAAACTGCTTCTGTTTATATTAAAATGGAAAATTCCTGTTTGTACAAGGGTGTTCTCGAGCTCTCTCTGGCTCTTCTCTTCTTCTCTCTACTTGCAGATTCTCTTCTTCTCAACTTACTACAAAATGAGATACAAAATCTATTTTACCTGAGGGGGATCTTCGAGCTCTTCCCTCCAACCTACCTACCCTATTCAATTACATTGAATGGTTTGTCTAGTCCACTATCTAGATCTAAATATCAACCTGACAAACATTAAAGGCCTTCTTATCTACAGCCTGTGCAAAGGCACAAATTTACAGCTCACCAGCTTAAACATTTAATTACATTGAATTCAGATTTTAAATGAGGTTGCGCCTCTCTTCACCACGCGAGTTGAATTCGCTAACGTGGCTGGTGGGCTGGCTGGTTGATGTGGAGAGATGCTCCTGCATCATACTCCTCAGCTGAAAAATTCATGATCTCCTTCTCATGATCTTCCCATATCTAATGTTGAAATCCTCCTAGATCCCAAATCATCCTCTGGAGCTGTTCATTTGCTCCATCCTGTTGTTGTTGTTGTTGCTGCTGCTGCTGCTGCTTCTCTTCTGCTCAACTTCTCCTTGCTGGCAGTTTCTGCTGATTGGATCATCAACTCCATGATCTCTTTGATCACTTGGTCTAGCTGCTCCAGTGGTTGGCTCTGTTCATGCAGTCTCCTCTGCTGCAAAAATTTTCGGCACATGAGCAGATCATCGTGATCTCCCATGCTTTCTTCATCGGCTTCCAACTTCACCTGTTGGATGTGCATGCTCTGCACCTTCACCCTCTCTTCCAGGGCTTCTATATATTCATACAGATCAGCCAAACTAATGTTGTCTGCCCCTTCTTCTTCCTCTTCTTCTGCAAACTCCCATGTTGCAGTCTTTTCAGTCTCCTGGCTGAAAATATTGAGCCATTCCTTAGAATTCTCATCATCTTCTTCTGCTTTTTCTACTATTAGCTGCAATTCTACAGCTTCCTCAACTTCCTAGCTGAATATGTTGAGACACTCCTCATAATTCTCATTTTCTCCTTCTTCTTGAGAAGCTTCCAAAGTCTGCTCCAATCCCTCTTCTCTCCGGACAGTCACAACTGATTGTTCTGCTATTGTTGCTGCTTCATCTGCAACAAAGACTTTTGCCTCCTCCTAGGAAAATGGTAGGAATACTCCAATTCCCCCAATCATCAGAATATTATCCTGATCTTCCTCCTCGGTCAGCTGCACCTGCTGATCTAAATCCATCTCTGAATTTATGAGACCCTCCGACAGTCTCATCTTCTCTGTCAGCTCCTGGAGCTGATTCCAACTCACTTCTGAGTTCATGAGACCCACAGATAGTCTCATCTACTCATCCTTTCCCACATGGAAATATGGGATGCTTCCACTGCCCTCCTGGCAGTCTTCGAGATCCTGCAGTGACCTCATATCATTGCTCAACTGGCAATGTGAAATTTCTTTGAGATCCCGCAGCGACCTCATATCATTGCCCGACTGGCAATGTGAAATTCCTTGGCTGTCCTCCTGACAGTCTCTGAGATCCCACAATGATCTCATCTCATTGCCCACCTGGAAATTGGGAATTTCTTCTCTTCCCTCCTGGCAGTTCTTGAGATCTTTAGCTGATCCCAATTCACTGAGATTTATCCCAGTTTCTGGTTCACATACCTGAACCATTTCTTCTTCTGGTCCATTGAGGGTTTCAGCATACCTCAACCATCCCCTTAACAACCTGTGTTGTATTCTAGCCATCAACTCCTTGATTAGCCATTTTTCTTTTGGCTCCTTCATGGGCCATTCATACACCCATATTGGCTTGTATTTTTGTTGCATCCGTAATGCAAGATTTTCTATTTCTTTCTTTATATCAGCGAGCTCTTCATCTATATCTTTTTGGCTCCATAGCTCTGAGTTTTTCCTTCCAGCATACCTATGGCCTTCAGTAGCCATGTTTTCCTAGCAAACCTGCTACTATCACTCCACATTAAGAGTGTTTCCAACTTCATCCTATAGTCCGACTGACTGTCTTCTCAATTGCTACCTACCTGCAAACAATCGCCACAGAGTCTCCAACACTTTGTCTTCTTCCTTTTCCTTCTCCCTCTGCTTGCAATAAACAAACAGAGTTCTAGCTCTGATACCAACTGATGCAAACGAGCCTTTGTAGGGTCCTTACGCACACACAGTGCTATCCCTCCTGAGCTTCTCACATGCTCAGAGCCCTAAGGGATTTTATCCTTCTTCCTTTCTCCTGTAGATGGAGAAATATGGATGCCCTCCTGGCTATCCTTCTACTCAAGAAAATTCTTGCTGAGTGTTGTAGGGTGTTGAACAACCCTGTGAAGATCTCTCAGTGGAATCTTCCTCCAATTACCAGAACTGAAAGAGTTCTCTTCTCTTCTGTGCCTGTCTACACACTGACTTAAATGCCCTCCTGGTAGAGTATCTTCTCACAGAACATCCAACATTTATGTCTTCTATGCACTCCTTGCACCTTCTCAATGCCCACTTGGCAGAGCTTCATAGAATCCTCAGTGATTTTGATTCTTCTGAACTCACAGCAGAGTTCTTCCCCTATCCACTCCTTGCACTTGCTCAATGCCCACCTGGTAGAGCTTCACATAGCTTCTCAAATATTTTGTCTACAACTGTGTCTTCTCCCACACATCCTTGCCTCCAAGGTATTCTGCAACCTTGAGGTCTTTCTCCTGAGTTGTTTATTCTAGTTCCTGTGCCACAAAACATCTTTGTTTGAACTCGTAGTGTTCATAAATGCATCCTCTGTGCATGACTATAAGAACCCGCAGCGTTCTGTCACACCCTCCTGGTGTGAAGCCTCAAATACCTTCATCTGAAATCAGAGACACTCCTGCAAATGAAAACCTACAGTATACATCTACAACATATATAAAGAACACTCATAGACAACCACATAATACAAAAATATATGCAGGAAAAACTGCTTATGTTTATATTAAAATGGCAAATGCCTGTTTGTACAAGGGTGTTCTCCAGCTCTCTCTGGCTCTTCTCTTCTGCTCTCTACTTGCAGATTCTCTTCTTCTCAACTTACTACAAAATGAGATACGAAATCTCTTGTACCTGAGGGGGCTCTTTCAGATCTTCCCTCCAACCTACCTACCCTATTCAATTACATTGAATGGGCTGTCTAGTCCACTATATGGATCTATATCTCAGCCTTACAAGCATTCAAGGCATTCTTATCTATAGCCTGTGCAAAGGCACGGCTTCACAGCTCACTAGCTTAAAGATTTAATTACATTGAATTCAAATTTTAAATGAGGCTGCGCCTCTCTTCACCATGCGATTTGAATTCGCTAACGTGGTTGGCTGGCTGGCTGATGTGGAGAGATGCTCCTGCATCAAAGTTGAATATAGTTACATAGTTTCATAAGTTGCATATAGTTTCATAGTTTCATATAGTTGCATATAGTTGCATAGTTGCATAATTCGCATTGTTGCATAAAGTTACATAAGTTCTATAATGTTTCATAAGTT
>JZKD02S1097681.1:5600-27664 GCA_000966675.3 Picea glauca
GAAGAGGAGGTCGAGACCCCTTACCTAGCTCTCTTGATACTCGAATCAACTAGTTGATGCTTGTACAAGGGACAATGGAAACTCATGGGATACATTGAACTACTTCATCCACATCGCCTCAAGAATAAATGATGTGACATGGAGATCCCCACTACCATTTATATGGCCCAATTACAAATTTTGTTGAACCCATACGAGAGCTCAAAATCTTTTTTCTTTTAAACCATTTGCGCCACTGGGATCACCATTTTCCATTATACACAATGTTATGATCCATTCAATTTTTCACATTCCTTCCCCGAGACCCCTTATCTCGACACCTAGGTTACAAGTACACTTGCTCACTATCATTTTGTTCCAAGTTCCTGTATAAAGTTCTTTACTTTCAGGTATTTTTCACTTTAGGTGTTTGGTTTTTTTGTGCAAGTACTTATTGACAGGTTCACATCACTTTGATTTAGGACTATTCCATGGCCCCTTAAGGTATATACTTAAAAAATGGCATGTAGTCACTCCCTATGCTAATAATTTCATTTACTAGTATCATTAGTTTACATATTCCTTTAGGATAACATTTCTCAGTACCAAGGCAACTTCACCCAGTTCCACTTGCATCAGATTGTTGTTTTCTAGTAGTTTCTTACCACATGGGTTGTCTTAACTTTTAGCTCCTTAGGAAAAAATAACACCCATGTTGTTTTATCCTATAGCATGGGAATCGAATTAGTTCACATTTCTAAGAATAAACCTCATACGTCTTCTCATCATATTGCTAGCTCAAACACCCATGGACTCCCAGATTTTCACAAGTTTTTGATTGGTTCTGTTAAATTCACCTCTGCATTTTCATTGGCCCCTCATATCCTCCAATATTAGTTTCTCATATACAATCCAATCCACCATTCACCCACCTACACAAAGAACCACCCTTGGGGGGGGGCACCCTTCATTTTTTTCTCACAAAGTCTCGCCTCACCAAGTCGAGCCATTTAATCAGTGAGGGCACCCATCCTTGTGTTTTCACATTCAACCCAATTATTCTTTATTCATTTTCTAGTTGTACAAAGTACCTTTTTATTTACAACAAGTAAGTAGACTTAGGTCGACACACCTGATGGCAACATTGTTTTTACCCAATAGTATCCCAAGTCTCCCTTGGTTGCAACATTCACATGAACAACCTCGTCTGCAAACAACCATATTATTATCCAAACATTGTGTATCCCAGTACCCTTTATTATGATCCCTGATTTTTAACCCATAACTACCAACTCTTTGTAGCCTCGTCACCCTAAGTTACAATTGGACAATACCTTGCTAGTATATGACTATCTCCTTGACATCATACCACTTTTTGTCTAGCTGAACATTTGAATGCCATCACTACCAACCATCACTTATGCTCCAACCAAGGGAGGTCTTGAGTCCCATTTACCATCGAACTCGTCCATATTTATCAACCCCACATCACTCTTACAAGTCAATACCATGCAAAATATTGACCAGTTGATTTCAAGGGGCACTTTACTCTTTTCAATTGTGGCTCCATTCCTATCAACCTCAACACCAGTTTCTAGGAATGTTGCAATATCTTGGTTACCATTACCCTACAAATGGTAAGACTCGGATGGGACAGAGAGAGTCATAATTGTTCCATGCTTCTGTTGGCCCCCTTGATGTTCGACATCATCACATATCCACATCAAGGTGGGTCTTACTTTGCAATAGTTACAGTTTCCAGTTCCAGTTGAAGACCCTTGGGCTTGACATGCCATCAATGCCTTCAAGTAACGAACACACACCTCAAGTGTTCACTTCAAGCTACAGGGCGTGTTCTCCTTGAGAACCGTCATTTGTTTTTACCAAAGAATCTCCTTGATCAGCTCAAGGGGGCCAAATAATTTAGTAATATTGATCTGAAGTCTGGCTACCATCAGGTCTCAATAGAACCAATAGTTGTATGGAAAACTACCTTCAAGTCAAAAGAAGGTCTTTTTGAATGGCTGGTCATGCCCTTTGGTTTGACAAATGCACCAGTAAATTTCATGAGGATGATGGACAATATGTTTTGGCCTTTCACTAATTCTTTTGTGGTGGTGTATCTAGATGACATGATCGTCTACAACAAGACTTGGGAAGAACACTTGTAGCATATGCAGCAGGTTCTGCACACTCTGCGACAGCAAGAGCTATATGCCAACTTGGAAAAATGATCCTTCGGAATGGGTGGGGTCCAGTACCTAGGCTACATTGTTTATGTGCATGGTATGCATGTTGATCCAGCCAAGATCCAAGTCATACCTGACTCGCCAGCCCCGACCAAGCTCAATGAACTTCGAAGCTTCTTAGGCCTTGCCAATTTCTATCGAAGGTTCTTGTTGGGATTCTCCCATATTGCATGGGAACTCAACCAAATAACCAAAGGTGGTGGTAAGGAAAAAATTGTGTGGGGCCTGTCCCAATATAAAGTGTTCGATGATCTGAAGCATTGCTTGTGCTCTGCCTTAATGCTTTCATTACCTAACCTGCAACAACCCTTTGGGATCAAGACAGATGCTTTAGACTATGTTGTGGGCACAGTCATCACTCATCACAACCACCCTGTGGCCTATCATAGTGAAACAGTATCAGATGTCGTTTGTAAGTACCCTACTTACGAAAACAAAATGTACTCCATTATGCAACCCTGTGCCAATGGAGGCATTATATTCTCGGAAAGGAGACAGACATCCGCATTGATCATAAGTCGTTGTCGTTCATGCAGACACAAGGAAAATTGCATAATGAACTCCATCATAAGTGATCCACATATTTGCAGCAATTCCACCCCACCATAAAGTATAAAACAAGAAGTACCAATCGATTTGTTGATTTCCTCAACTGACCTCCAGTCGCAGCATTCACCACAATGCTTGATTATTTTTACCACGAGACCTCCATATGGCCACACCTCTATGAGATAGTTCCTGACTTCACCAACATCTACTAGATGTTGGGTGTAAACACAACTGTCACTAATTTACATCTTCAGGATGGGCGGATGTGCCATCTGGGCCATCTATGTGTTCCATAAAGCGAGCGAGGGAAGCTAATTTGCGAATCCCACTATAGTCGAGGTGGAAGGAAACTTTAACGAGGACAATGGCAGTGTTGCAGCGACATTTCTACTAGCTGAAACTTTGACAGGATGTCAGCAAGTATATCTAGTCCTGCACTGCCTGCGTTATTTCCAAACTGGCTATTAAGAAACAAGGCATGTACACTCCTCTTCCTACTCCTGACAAGCCCTGAGAATCCATCTCAATGGACTACATATCAGGCCTTACATCCACCAAGTGGGGAAATGACCTTTTTTTTGTGGTTTTTGATCGCTTTTCCAAGATGGTGATTATGGTCGCCTACAAGAAGAGCATCACAATGGAGGCCACTACCAATCACTTGTTTGAACGAGTTTGGGTACACTTTGTGATCCCACAAACTATTATCAGAGATTGGTACATCTGGTTCCTTAGCACATTCTAGTCGAGCCTCTAGTCACTATTGGACACCAAGCTCACCAAGTCCACTTCCTTCTACCCCCAAACGAATGGCCAAACCAAGGTTGTCAACCAGATGATCATGCACATCCTATGCATGTACAATTCCAAGAACCCTTGCACCTGGGATGAGAGTCTTCCCTATTTTCAACACAACTACAACAAAGCCATACATAGCTCAACCGGTCACTGTGCCTTTCAGGTGAGGCTGGGATTTCAACCATTGGGTCCCATGGATGTTGCACTACCCCTTGCGGCCACCTAAGAAGACTCGTCGCATGCTCCAACTGGAGCTGAGAAATCCACCAATTTCATTGATCACAACCATCACATCTTCCAACAGGTTTAGGATATTTTACAGAAGTCCAATGCCAAGTACAAGCAGTTCCATGATCAATATTGAGTGCCACACCAGTTTCAGGTGGGAGACAAAGTTTGGTTGCACTTACAGAAAGAACACCTTACATGGATTCATCAGAAGCTTCGTCCACTTCGTTATGGACCCTACACCATCACCAAGGTCGTGGGTGACAATGTTTTTATCTCAACCTTCCCTCATTCCTTGGCTTGCACCCAATATTTAATGTGGACCTCCTTCGACCTTATTTTCCACCATTATTGGACACCTCGGAGATAGCAAAACAATTGACACCAATAGAGATCAACCTTTATTTCTTGGAACATGAATCCACTGATCAGATCATGAACAAAAGAGTAAAGGAAACTCGCCAACAGAGGATCCATATTTATCAGGTTGTCAAAGCAGGGCAGTTCCTGCACCAAGGCAAGTGGCTCACCCAGGGCCAAATCCAAAAAAAAATTCCTCATCTAATGGGGGAACTCAACGCAATGAAGAAAATTGCTTCTTAATGGGGGAGGATTGATCTAGGAGGATCTCGGTGGACACCCACCTTTTCCAAGTGGCTCAAAACATTTTTTTGGCAACTTGCTATTTTTAGCAATGTTTTGGTTCCTGAACTTTTGGGGTCATTTTGAGGGCCTAAACAATGATTTTTCACGATCATGCATGTCAATAATATGCAAAGTCTCTCATTTATCCCCATAAATGAATCTCCTATTCAATACCTTTCCAACGAGCTATCATCTTCCCTAAACGAAGATCGTATGAAAAAGTTATGACCCTGGGAAGTTAATGTACTAACTTACCCCAAGGGGGCCCACATGACTTTTGGCGCTTCATCTCCTAGGGTTAGGTTTTTGGATGTCTAGGGTTTTGGAATTCATGTTTATTGTAAAAAGGACTTCAAAGCCAAATTTTACTCATCTTCTTGCAAATGAGCATAGCCGTCACATCTCTTCTCAGAGATAAGCTACCACCATTCTAGCAAGCTTGTTTTCAGTCTGCATTTTACAGTTTTCAACATATTTCCAATTTAATAGAAACCAAGTTTTATTGTATCTTTTTTATGGTTCATTGTGTCTCTATGTTAATATTATAAATCTATGGTTTCATTTTGTTCTTCTCATAAATCCGGATCAGTGGTATCAGAGCAGTCTGCTCCTTGTCGTTTTTTTAATGCATGTCCCTAATGTGGTCAGGGTACAGAGAGTTGGGTCTCAATCTTGTTTCTCTTGAGGACAAATTGTCTCGCACACAAAATAAAGCGTCCTTGACGAGCAAAAATAAATACGACAGGACAAGAGATCCTTTCAAAATGTTGCTCGAGGAAGCCCTTAAGCGACAAAGGAATGAGATGATGGACAACTTTGCACAAATCCTTTGACGATTGTCAACAAGCGACGCATCCAACTCAAGTAGAGGCACCACCTCATTCAAGGTACAGATCAATTTTGATATTCCTATATTTTAAGGTCAAATAGATGTCGATTCTGTAGATAAATGGTTAAACCTTCTAAAAGTGTATTTTTTTGTCCACAACTTTTTCGATAGAGAAAAGATTAAATTTGTGCTCCTCACGGTCATCCCTCATGTCAAATATTGATGGGAGACTTTCTATGAGCAAAAGGAAATAGAGGGATCCACATTATTTGTAGTTGCACCCACTTGGTATTCCTTCATGGATGTTATTAAGGAACAATACTACCTTGTTGGAAGTTATGATGACTTGTATACAAGATGGACCACATTGCGGCAGGAAAGAGACCAAACAGTGCTAGAGTTCACTAATGTCTTCCATACCTTGTGCACCAAGCTGGGTATCAAATATTTTGAGTGACATCCGATGCTCAAGTATCGTGATAGTATGCATAGATACATCCATATAGAAATGGTCTTTTTAGAAATATCATCCTTGAGCACAGCCTATCGATATGTCGTCAAAATCAAACAGAAGCTGAAATATAAGATGCAATAGTTTGGGTCTAGGAACCCCTCATAGCAGAAGCAGGGCAAGGGTAGCCCCAACCCACAGAACAAAGGATAGAGAAAATATGGGAAACCTAGGGACATCCATTCCAAGCAGCAAGAAAAGAAAGAAAATGGGAAGACGAAGAAAGATACCGGGAAGTGGTGTGACTTCCATAAGAGCCCCTAGCATAACACTGTCGATTGCCACATAAAGCAGTCATTGGTGGCTGAGGTAAAATAATTTGAATCAGATACGGGTTTCGACTTTGAGTTAAAATATGTATCATTCACCTAGAACCTAGTGCCATTGTTGCTACCACCAAGATCCATCTCGGTGAACCTTATGAGCCAAAGGAAGGCAAGTGCCTCTTTCATTCACAAATGTGGGTAAAAGGCACTCTGCTTCACTTCATCCTTGATAGTGGTAGCCAAAAGAACCTCATATTAGTAGAATTCTTCAAGCATCTAGCCCTACCGAAAATGTCGCACCCACATCCCTACACCATCGAATGGCTCTATCAAGGAAGCGATCTTCGCGACAACCAACAGTGTCGCATGTCGTATGGCATCAAGCCATTCAAAGATGAGGTATTGTGTGATGTTGCTCCCCTTGAAGTTTGTGATGTTCTTTCCAACCAACCTTATTTATGGAAACATCATGTTGTATATGAGTCTAGGCCTCGTAGTGTTATTATTACTTTGAACAGGAAATTGTATAGGATACTCGAGGTAGTCTCACCTAGGTCTATTTCCTTGATCTCTGCCAAGCAATGTAGGAAGGTCATTTATCAGACCGATAAGTTTGTCTTCTTTATGATTCGCTCTCAGAATGAGCGAAATATTACAGCCACATCCATGGCCTTTTTGTTCGACCTCTCCACACAGTAGAAGCAAGTGGATAAGGTCGTGGAAGAATACAAAGACATATTCTCATCACCTACTGGGTACCTCTGCACTGTGAGGTCAAGCATCCCATCGATATAACCCTCGATGCACCGCTATCCAATGGGCCAATGTATCATCGCTCTCTGCTATAAAATGAGGAGATCGAGCATCAGATCGAAGAATTGTTGCACAAGTGGCACATCCAACCCAACTCATCACCTTATGGAAGCCAAATCGTTTTGGTGCAAAAGAAAGATGTGACTTGATGACTCGGCATTGATTACCAGGCCCTAAATAAAATCACACTCAAGAACCAGTAACCAATTCCTCGAATCGAAAATATCCTTGATCAACTCAAGGGGGCCAAATACTTCAGTAAGATTGATCTGAATTTTGGCTACAATCAGGTCCCAATAGAACTGACAAATGTATGGAAAACTTCCTTCAAGTCAAAAGAAGGTCTTTTTGAATGGTTTTTCATGCCCTTTGGTTTGACAAATGCACCAACAACTTTCATGAGGATGATGGATGATACCTTGATGTATTTCACTAATTATTTTGTGGTGATGTATCTGGATGAAATCCTCATCTATAGCAAGACTTGGGAAGAACACTTGCATCATATTCAACAGGTTATGCACACTCTGCGATGACACAAGCTATATGCCAACTTAGAAAAATGCTCCTTCGACATGGACATGGTCCAGTGCCTAGGATACATTATTGATGTGCATGGCGTGCATGTTGATCGAGCCAAGATCCAAGTCATTTGTGACTGGCCAGCCCCAACCACGCTCATTGAGCTTTGAATATTCTTAGGCCTTGCAAATTTCTATCAAATTTTTGTGTTGGTATTCTCCCATATTGCATGGGCCCTCGGCCAATTAACAAGAGGTGGTGGTAAGGAAAAATTTGTATGGGGCCTATTCCAACAGAAAGAGTTTGATACTCTAAAGCAGTGCTTGTGTTTTCATTACTTGACCTGCAATATCCCTTTGAGATTGAGACAGATGCTTCATACAATGTTGTGGGCGCAGTCATCATTCAACAGGGCCACCCTATGGCCTATCATAGTGAGACACTATCAGATGTCATCCATAAGTACCCTACTTAAGACAAAGAAATGTACTCCATTATGCAAGCATATCTCTAGTGGAGGCATTACATTCTCGAGAAGGAGACATCCATCCACACTAATCATGAGTCGTTGCGGTTCATGCAGACACAATGTAAATTGCATAATGGTTGCCATCAGAATTGGTCCACATATTTGTAGCAGTTCCACCTCAACATCAAGTATAAAACAGGAAGTACCAATCGATTCGTTGATTACGGCCTCACCCAAACTCTAGTCACGACACTCACCACAGTGCTCGATTCTTGCGGCCATGAGACCTTCGGATGGCCCCACCTCTATGAGCCAGATCCTGACTTCACCAATACCTACCAAATGTTGGGCGCAAACACAACTGTCACCAATTTCCATCTTCAGGACAAGTTGATGTGCCATCTGGGCCATCTATGTGTTCCATCAAGCGAGCGAGCGAAGATGATTTGGGAAGCCCACTACAGTTGAGTGTCAGAACACTTCAGCATGAAAAAGATAGTGGCAGTGTTGCAACGACATTTCTACTAGTCAAAACTTCAACAGTATGTTAGCAAGTATATCTGGTCCTGCACTTCCTGCGCTATTTCCAAACTAGAAATTAAGAAACAAGGCATGTACACTCCTGTGCCTACTCCTAACAGGCCCTGAGAATCCATCTCAATGGACTACATGTCGGGCCTTCCATCCACCAAGTGGGGAAATTATTGTGTTTTTGTGGTTGTTAATCGCTTTTCCAAGATGGCGATTATGGCCTCTTGTAAGAAGAGCATCACAGTGGAGGCCACTTCCAAGATCTTCTTTGAAAGAGTGTGAGTACACTTTTGGATCCCATAAACCATTATCTCAGATCGGGATAGTTCATTCCTTTGCACATTCTTGTCGAGCCTCTGGTCACTATTAGACACCAAGCTCACCAAGTCCACTACATTCCACTCCAAGACGTATGGCCAAACCAAGGTCGTCAACTGGATGATCATGCACATCTTACGCATGTACAATTCCAAGCACTCATGCACCTGGGATGAGAGTCTTCCCTATGTTCAGCATAGCTACAACAGAGCCATACATAGCTCAATCGACCAAAACCCCTTTCAAGTGGGATTGGGATTTCAAGCATTGGGTCCCATGGATGTTGCACTACCCCTTGTGGCCACCCAGGCAGACACATCGCATGCTCTAACTAGAGCTGACAAAACCACCTAGTTCATTGAGAAGATCTAGCACATCTACCAACATGTTCAAGGTATTTTACAAAAGTCCAATGTCAAGTATAAGCAATGCCATGATCAACACCGGGTGCCACACCAGTTTCAAGTGGGTGACAAAGTTTGGTTGCACTTACAGAAAGAACACCTTACAGGGCCTCATTGGAAGCTTCATCCACTCTGTTATGGACCCTACACCATCACCAAGGTTGTGGGTGACAATGCTTTTTATCTCAACCTTCCTCCATTACTTGGCTTGCACCCAGAATTCAATGTGGACCTCCTTCAGCCTTATTTTCCACCATTATTGGACACCTCAAAGATTTCAAAATAGTTGACACCAATAGAGATCAACCCTGATTTCCTGGAACAGGAATCCACTGATCAGATCATGGACAAACAGGTCAAGGGCACTCGCCAGTAGAGGATCTAGCTTTATCGAGTTTTCAAAGTAGGGCAACTCCTGCACCAAGGAAAGCAACTCACCCTGGGCCAAATTCAGTAGAAATTTACTCATCTAATGGGGGCACTCAACGCAATGCAAAAAATTACTTCCTAAGGGGGAGGGATTGATCCAGGAGGATCTTGGTGGCCACCCATCTTGTCCAACTGGCTCAAAACAGTTTTTTGGCAACTTACTATTTTTAGCATTTTTTCAGTTCTTGAACTTTTGGGGCCATTTTGAGGGCCTAAACAATTATTTTCACTATCAGGCACTTCAACCTTCCCCATTCCCTGGCTTGCACCCAATATTCAATGTGGACCTCTTTCGGCCTTATTTTCCACCATTATTGGACACCTCGAAGATAGCAAAACAGTTGACACCAACACAGCTCAACCCTAACTGCATGGAACATGCATCCAATGATCATATCGTGGACACACAGGTCAAGGGAACTTGCCAGCAAATTATCTAGCTTTATCGGGTTGTCGAAGCAGGGCAGCTCCTGCACCAAGGCAAGTGGCTCACTCGAGGCCAAATTCAACATAAATTTCCTCATCTGATGGGGGAACTCAACACAATGGAGACCATTTATTCTTAAGGGCAGAGGATTGATCTAGGAGGATCTCTATGGCCACCCACCTTAGCCAACTGGCTCAAAACAATTTTTTGGCAACTTACTATTTTTAGTAGTTTTTGGTTCCTGAACTTCCAGTGCCATTTTGAGGGCCCAAATGACGTGTTTTCAAGATGAGACACCTCAATGATATCCAAAGGCTCTAATTGACCCCTCTAAATGAATCTCCTCGTCAATACCTTTCCAACGAGATATTGTGCGCCCTAAACAAAGATCGTATGCAAAAGTTACATCCCCGTGAAGTTGATGTACTAACTTACCTCAACAGGGCCCACATGACTTTTGGCGTATCATCTCCTAGGGTTAGGTTTTCGGATGTCTGGGGTTTTGGAATTCATGTTTATTGTAAAAAGGCCTCCAGAGCCTCATTGTACTCATCTTCATGCGAATGAGCGTAGCCGTCACATCTCTTCTCGGAGATAAGTTGCCACTATTCTAACAAGCTTGTTTTCAGTCTGCATTTTACAGTTTTTAGCATATTTCTTATTTAATAGAAGCCAAGTTTGATTGTATCTATGTTATTTTTCACTATGTCTCTTTGCTAATATTATAAATATGTGGTTTCATTTCGATCTGCTCATAAATTAGGATCAACCAAAAGGGTCATCAATTCAATACACGAAGGTGCATGCTCTTGGAATCAATACACCATTTTTAGCAGGAAAAAAACTATACAAAGTGGAATTTTGATCATCTGCACGACTCAACAATCAAGATTTAGCACAATATGCATGCACCGCACAACTGTTCCTTCAAAAGTTGCGTGGATCGACCAAAAGTGAAGTTTCACCAACTTTCGACAAATCAATGACCAAGAATCCCATCAGATGTAATTCTTTGTTGAAGGATCAAGAGGACTCAATCCCATTGGCATTGAAGGTTGGTACTACAAGTGGGTGCATGTCCACTCATGCATGGCACTCATGCATGGGAGGCCACACCCAAGTGGCCTCCCCTTTCCCATTGAAACTTGTTTTTATCAAGCTTGTTAGAGGCCTATAAAAAGGAGTCATTAGCATGCACAAAAACAAGAAAATCTTAAGTAATATTATGCTAGCTACATGAGCTTAGATAATCCTTGTTTCTCACAATCTCATTCATACTTTCATAGGCATTATAACTTGGTGTATTAAACCTCTCAATGAGTGAGAGTTGTGTACACATCTTCTTACTATTTTATTTTGAGAGAGAGAAGTCTATAAGGGAAAAAAGGAACCCATCCCAAGGAGGAAGAAGGGAGCTCATGTGCTCACCAACTCCTGTATCATTTTGTACACAAATAATTTACATTGGTAAAACACATCTCACCTACAAATTATTTCTATTGGTAAAACATATCTCACCTTGTTTTATTCTTGTTCTTTACATATTGTGCTCTTATTTCGTTATTTTGTTTGTATTATTTGTTTTGTAGTGTTTCACTAACACTCTAACAATTGAATGTTGTGTTAGGTAAGCCTAGGCTAACATTAAATTGTATTTTTTCTCACCTAAGTGGCAAAAGAGAGCTCCAAGCCATTACAATAATATACTAGTTATAAGTTCAACATGTCACTTTCATGAACACTCATTCATTTCAACCACTCAAACTAAACTCAATTAACAATAATTATAACATCAAATTATTTCATAAAAAAATTATTTTATATATATTTCACTTATATGAAATTATTTTTTTATGTTTTGAAATGAAATTATTTTTTGATGTTTTGAAAAGTCATTAAGATATATGAGAAAAGAAAAGAGGTTTACCTGGTAATATTGAGAAAGTATTTATACTAGCAGACCCACTAAATCGAGAAAGGCTTACCCCTGGTAAGATGAAAAGAAGAATATGAAACTATTGAAGAATATGAAACTGTTGATTGTAATTATGCTACTCCACAAGTAAAAGTGGCACAAATGTAAATCTAATAGTGCAAAATGATAAAAATTTAATAGGGTAGTAAATTTGTAATTTCAATTAAGTTTGTTAATCATTTTAACGTAGCAATTAGATGGTCACATGCCATATGAATTTTTTTCTACTTATTCGTTTACTTTTGCATATAATGAGGTGCAACCTTTAAAAAAAAAATGTTTTTACCTAACAAATCTAACACTGTTTTTACCTAGCAATTTAAATAAATAAATAATAAATAAAAAATTGATGTCATATGATTTTTTAAAGGATGCCATATGAATATTTTTCTACTTATTCTTTTAGTTTTGTATATAATGAGGTGCAACCTTTAAAAAAAAATGATTTTACCTAGCAAATTTAATATTGTTTTTACCTAACAATTTAAAAAAAAAATAAAAAAATTGTTTTTACCTAGCAAATGGAATATGTAAATCTAATACTGTAAAATGATAAAAAGTTAATAGTGAAGTAAATTTGTAATTTTAATTAAGTTTATTAATTTTAATCATAGAGATAATATGATATTTTGTTCATTGATTTCGTTCTTAATCATTGATTTTGTTCATTAATTTCATTCATTTAATAAAAGAATGTACCCATTATCAATAAGTGTAAGCCTTTCGACGTAATTAAATTTTTACATAAATGCCATATAAATTTTTTTCTACTTTTAATTTAATTTTGCATATAATGAAATGCAACCTTTAAAAAATTTTGTTTTTACCTAGCAAATAAAGGAAGACCTGTCGACACATCCCCTAGATTTTATTAAAGTGATCTATTATAAAATAACGAAAGGCTCTGGTTGTGGTTGAAGATTCTATATCCCTTTTCACTAAAACATACATACTCAAGGATTTTTGGTTCGGCATCTGACATAGTATGGTGAGTGGCATGGTGTTGGGAATTGAATCGGTGGATTTTAGGAAATGGTGGATTTTACGAAATGGGAGAGACGAGTAAAATAAAATAGCTCACTTTCGTGGAAAGGGATGAACTCTATATGCACATTAAAAATAGAAGCACTGGGAAATAGGATATAAAAGAGCTTAAAAAATTTTATAATTATTTTGGTTTTGTTTAACTGTTTTACAAAATGGTTTTTTATTTTGAAATTTAGTTACATAAATCTGTTAAAAATCATTATTATTTTGTTGTTTAAAAATTAATTTCTAAATATAAAAATGGATTCAACATATTAAAAACTCTTAGAAACGGAGATAATAGAAATAATCACTCATATCTAACAATTTATTGTTAGATTTAGAGCAAATATCCAAAAAAATGGTCCCAAAAATCATTTAGATTACTCCATTTTCCAATTTAAACACGAGCTCCAATATAAAACGTATGTGGTAATATGAAATGTTTGGATGCATTAGGTTGAATAATGGAACGCTTGGGCATCAGACTGTCGGTTCAGAAGCATAACATGGGCATTTATTTAGATGTCACGATTTAATCCCACTTAATCATTTAAACGTGGCAATTACATATTCTTACGGTAATTTTTTAATGTGATTAGGTAAATGTTAAAAAGTAAACATGTTAACGGATACCTTGATAAATGCAAGAAAGTTATGAACAATAAATCTGACCCATTGATTTTGGAGGATGACTAAGAATATGCCAGCATCTTCAATGCATAGCCATCATATTAGGGTTTAAGGTTAAATAAAGTTAAAAGCTCATTAAGTATGCCCATTGTCAATAGATGTATGTCTTTTGACGTAATTAGACTACTCCATTTTCCAATTTAAACACGAGCTCCAATCTGTCCACTGGTAGGAAAGAGACAAATATTTTCTAGTTGGTGGAACCGGAGATACGTCCTATAATAATACAAAGTGAGAATCTCACAGCATGTGGCCTCCAGCCCGCAAAAATACAAACAAAACGCCACCATACGATCTGACCGAGAAATCCCCCTACCCCGCACTTGCAAAAAGCGAGGCCGGCCTCCCCAGGGCCACAAATGGCGCACGCAATGCGAGCAGCTCGTTATTTTTCTGATAATTTCTGCAACACGCGTGCATTCATCTGATCAACCTTTCGGTGACTCGAGCGAAAGTTATTGTGCGACTCCAACTAAACGCCCACTTTTTCTCGCATTTCATACCCTTCTCGGCCCTGCGGGCACCATGGCCTTTAAATTCCGTGCCGTGTTATGAGCTGGTTGAAATGAATTAAATTGAATACGACATTTGAGTATGTCGAGTCACGGGAGCGGGAGCGTTTTTAGCGCTGCGTTCGTTGTTATGCTGGCGATTCTGACGACCTGCAGCGGCGTGGATTCCCGTAGAAACGAGCAGCATCCCATCTCCCGCCCGTCGCCGAAGCGTTCTCAGCGGCTGAAAACMGAATCCGACTTCACTGAATGGCTTAGGCAGATGGGCAATGTCGGGCGCTCGGGTCGTTTCAGGCMGGCGAAGAACAAGTTCGTCCCTTCKKTYTACATCGTCGTAGACCCCGTCGATGGTGTGGGGGACTTCACCTCYGTCCAGGACGCCATCGAYTCCCTRCCGCTCRTCAACATYGTYCGCGTSCTCATCAAGATMAATGCAGGAGTCTATACGTAMGTWTGATTTSCTYGTSATCTCTGTAATSGCAAAATRAATGGATTTCYTGAGCTGATRTATSGCTGTRTGAATCATTAAWACGTTCAGGGAAAAAGTGAACATACCCTCCACSAARGCCTTYATAAYGCTGCAAGGRGACGGCGCAAACTCMACCATTATWGAATGGTCGGACACGGCKGGGACTCYCGGACCCAACGGTAAGCCTTTGGGTACATATAACAGCGCTACGGTTGCAGTCAATTCGCCTTACTTCATCGCCGAAAACATTACGTTTAAGGTATTGCAGGCCTCTAGCTCATTCCCCAAAAAAAATTATGTATTTCCCGGACTTTCTCCGTTTGCTCTGTTTTCACTGTCCTTTATGGCGATCAATAAGCAGCTTGCTGCAAAGGTTTTGTATATATACCGTTAGATTGCCTTTATATATATAATTGAATATATTCGATCGTGTATATACCACATGTTGCAGTATTAAAACTTGTAATAATTGGTATATATACAGTCGAATTATCTTGATATATATGTCAAGATATATCTGACAGTATATACCACCTGCAGCAGCATTAAAATCTTTACAGCAAGTTCAGATATATCTGACAGTATATACCACCTGCAGCAACATTAAAACCTTTATAGCAAGTCTAAATATAAAACCTTTATAGCAAGTCCAAATATATCTGACAATATATACCACCTGCAGCAGCATTAAAACCTTTACAGCAGGTTGCTTATTGCTCGCCATCCTCTATCGATATAAGTACTGCAAATATATTGAATACTGTTGCTGCAAATATATTGAATACTGTTGCTGCTGCTGTCAGCTATATAGTGATGTTAAGTCTCAATCATTATGGTCACGAGGGATAGCTCGATTGGCGAGAAGCACACTCTCCCAGGTTGGGGAGAGGTCACGAGTTCAAGCCTGGCTACGAGTCCCTCGGGCTGCTGCTTTCCACTCTCATATCATCCACTATGTGGGGAAGTATCGGGGTGGGTTCCCAGCCGGTTAATTTTCATTGGAAAAAAGTCTCAATCATTTGGCCATATTGAATTCGTATCATATAAATTTAACATCTTTTACTTTCAAAACACATTTCCAATGGTTGTGAGGATTAGTTAGCAGTAGCTAATAAACTTCAGTATGTCATGATCTTCTCATTGTCTTATCTCAGATTGGTTGGTTGTGGAGATATAAATGGTTGGGAGGATTAGTTAGCACCAGCATATAAATATGTCATTATCTTCTTTTTGCCAACAAAATGTTCATGTAAGGGTAATATTTCCTATGATTGATCCTGTGAAGATTCATGTATTTCACACATTATTATAAGGATTAATCTATATCAAAAGGTTTTGTAAACTTTATATTGTGGTATTTTTTATTGGAAAGAATCAGTGGATATAAATTTTGGTGAAAATATTTATTTTTGTTGTTTAAATTGTATTTTGGAATACATAAATGAATTCAGTATCTGAAAAATTCCTAAAACATTAAGATTATACAGACTCAACAGTTAAATCTACAAAATCAGGTGATATAAATTTTGGTGAAAACTTTCATTTCTGTTGTTTAAATTGTATTTTTGAATGCATAAATGGATTAGGCATCTGAAAACTCCTAAAACATTAAGATTATACAGACTCAACACTCAAATCTAGAAAATGAGGTGATATAAATTTTGGTGAAAAGGTTCATTTATGTTGTTTAAATTGTATTTTTAAATTCATAAATAGATTCAGCATCTGAAAAACTCCCAAAACATTGAGATTATACAGACTCAACACTCAAATCTACAATTCCAACAATTTCTAACAGATTTTCGAACAAAATTAACCAAACAATATATCCAGAAAAAATACCTAAATTCTCAGATTAATGTTGCCAGCAAAACCAAACCTAATAGTAATGCATCTACAAAATAGGCAAAACCTAAAAAGCAATGCATCTACAAAGTAGGCAAAACCTAAAAAGCAATGCATCTACAGCATTATCTTCCTGCAGATTCCTAGAGCAGAGTGATATCAAATATTCTTCTAGGCTTTCAAGGCATGTGAATGTGAACTCAGCTTAAAAACTGTTACTGTTAAGAGGTTTTCTCCTTAAAATAAATTCTTTCTCTGAAATTGTGACGATAGACTCAATCCCGCTTCTACAAATTCAACTTCTTCTACTTGAGTTTCTCAATACTGTGCAGTGTATAGTTTTGATTATCGAGTTAAGCACAGTTACGTGCAGAATGGTTGGGTTAATCCCACTTTTTATAGAAATTCTTCTTGGAATTTTCAGACACTATTTGCTTATTGAATTAAGAACAGTTACGTTATCTGTGAATGCAGAACACGGCACCGGTTCCTCCGCCGGGGGCGGTGGGCAGACAGGCAGTGGCGCTGAGAATCACGGGCGACACGGCCTCCTTCTTCGGCTGCAGCATTTTGGGCGCGCAAGACACTCTCTATGACCACGTCGGACGCCATTACTTCAAAGACTGTTTTATCGAAGGTTCCGTCGATTTCATCTTCGGGAACGGCCTCTCGCTCTACGAGGTAACTTACTCACCAAGATCGTCCCTGAAACTCTGGATGATCCATTCAATCATAAAACCCTAATCTATAAAAACTGGCCGGTTAATTATTTACACAGGGGTGCAGCTTGCACGGGATTTCGGATACCTACGGCGCGGTGACAGCCCAGAAGCGAGACAACTCGTCAGACGACACGGGCTTTGCGTTCGTGAGATCTAGGATAACAGGGTCGGGGGCTTTCTACCTGGGGCGGGCTTGGGGATCGTTTTCCCGGGTGATTTTCGCTTACACTTACATGGACGCCATCGTTTTGCCCAGCGGATGGCACGACATGGGCGACCCCAACAGACAAACGTGGGTACCACGGTTTTCACCCATTTCATTCCATTCGAATGTACTAATGCTTCTGAGATCTCAATCATTCGTTTTTACTTTGTGGGCTTTGCAGCACTGTGTTTTACGGGCAGTATAAGTGTACCGGGCCTGGAGCAAACTTCTCAGGCCGCGTTTCCTGGTCCAGAGAACTGANGGGCTTTCTACCTGGGGCGGGCCTGGGGATCGTTTTCTCGGGTGGTTTTCGCTTACACTTACATGGACGCCATCGTTTTGCCCAGCGGATGGCACGACATGGGCGACCCCAACAGACAAACGTGGGTACTACGGTTTTCACCCATTTCATTCCATTCGAATGTACTAATGCTTCTGAGACCTCAATCATTCGTTTTTACTTTGTGGGCTTTGCAGCACTGTGTTTTACGGGCAGTATAAGTGTACCGGGCCTGGAGCAAACTTCTCAGGCCGCGTTTCCTGGTCCAGAGAACTGACAGATGAAGAAGTCAGGCCCTTCCTTGCGCTCACTTTCATTGATGGACATAGCTGGATTAATCTGTAGATCGGTATTACTACAAAAGCAGTGATTGGTTAATTTCATCAATGCATTACCATGTTATATCAGTAATTCCGTTAGCGTGCAGGGATTTAGTGATAAACTGTTCATTGTTTTAGCTCCTGCCCGCATATATACCATTGTTTGGCTTTCTGTGTTAAATTTCTGTGCCATCACTGTAAAGATATTTGCTATGAAAGCCTGTCATTTTTTGTCATGAAAAGTTTAAGAAAATGCTAATAATAATAAGAAAACTGAGAGGTTTCACAGATGCCGAATGAAAAAATGAGAACCACGAGATTCTGAACAAACAAACAAACGCACATGTATATAAACCAGTGCGCCAAAAGGCTGTTTCGTGCTCTGCCATATTCTTGTCAGTTTTGCTCTTGGACAGAACACCTGATTGTGGAAGGTAGTGACTGTCTTCAACACATCAACATCCAATCCAATTAAGTTACACATTCCAATCAAGCATGCAGTACTTTATGAAGGTATGAAGGGTTGATCCAGCCTTTTTAATTTAAGAAACAACCAAAGTTCCTCTGTACATTTAGAATGAATCCATTATCCACGACGTTGGGAGTGAAATTTACAATGATCATAGTTTTATAATGTTTCAATTTTTTGCATGGTGAATAAGAATTTTCATAGGATTTTGTCCTATTTTAAATGCAAGTTTGAGAAATAATCAAAATTTAAATAAAGTGAAAGAGTTATAGTATCATACCATTTGAGGTAGGAACATTGTTAATAAATTATAATTTGTAAACGCATTGTTTTGTTTTAGGAAATGTTTTTTTTTATATGAATTAGGTTATATAAATTTGCATCAAATCACTATTTATTTATTTTTAGTATGTTGATTTTTTTTTAGGATATTTGGATTATATAAAAATAATTATTCTAATAGATCTAACAATTTCTCATCAAATTTTGGATAAATGTTCCCGAAAAATATAGGAAAAGAATTATTAGGCATTTGCAAATTCTCATTTAAATAGTAATTTTAGTCCTGGTTCAAGTGAGGGTGACATCAAAATGTCATTGAGAAATACAAAAAAAATAAAATAATTGTCATTTTAGTATAATAATGAATTAAAATATAAAAGGAAGCTAAGATATTACAAGGAGGTTGTACACTCTAATTTAAAAGATCAAAAGTATTTCTTAGTCCTAACTAGTGCAAAGAAGAAAATCAACATTATTAAAATACAAATCACTATGGGACAATTCCCAAAACACAATGGGATGCATTATCTTTTGTGACACTAAGATTGTTGAAGATGAAAATCATTTTTTATATCACAATTTCAAAAATAAGATTCTAAAGAAATCTAACTAACCTCTTACCTTTTTTAAAGTCCCCAATGTTACTTTATAGTCATTTGTTTTTGTAAAATACACAAAATACAATTAATTTAAAGTTTTAAAAATATTAATTTACATTTATTTTAATTTTAGCTTAAATTATTTATAAAAATAAACAAAACAAAATTTATTTGAATTTTAAAAACATATTAAATTTTACATTTATTTTAATTCTAGATTAAA
Source organism: Picea glauca (assembly GCA_000966675.3). Taxonomy (NCBI): domain Eukaryota; kingdom Viridiplantae; phylum Streptophyta; class Pinopsida; order Pinales; family Pinaceae; genus Picea; species Picea glauca. Next base: position 25,188 of record JZKD02S1097681.1, read on the forward strand.
TTTTTTGACATGTATAATTTTTTTTATAATGAAAACATTTGAATAAAGGTTATTACATTAAGGATCTTATTCTCTTTAACTTTTATAAATCCAAAATTAAAATAGGTTTAAGATATGTTTGAGAGTTTGATCTTGGATTTTCTCTCAATTCAAACAATTATGAGATTATGAGATCTAGATCTAGAATCAAAGCTAGTCTCGTTTATTGTTATCTTCTTTCCCATATCCCAAAAGAGTCATTAGCCAGGTTCAAAAATTATTTTGTAATTGTCTTTGGAAGGGTAATAGTGAATACTTGGGCTGTCACTTGGTAAATTGGAAACAAGTGTCAATGCCCAAGGGTTCTTGAGGCTTTGAAGAATGTGTTTTTTTAAGGAAGGCTTTGGTGGAAAAATATATGTGGGTATTTATGACCAGGGACGGCTTATGGAGGGGGTTTTCAGTCGAAAAATACATAGCTCCTAGATCAATCTTGGATTGGATCCATAAACTCCGAAACCAAACACACAATGTTTCTAATTAGTGGAGGGACATTTCTCTTGCCTTTCCCTTCATTGGATAGTTTATTTCCTGGAAAGTGGGATTGGGATCTCAGGGCAGGATAGGTATCGATGCCATAGTCAGGTGTGGAGATAGTATATTTGTCCTTGAGGGTCTCATTGGTTAGATTTGGGTGAGGGATGTTTGTACCCTCAACAACATTAGAGTTGTTTCCCAATCGTCTATATGGAGACAGGGGTGGGTGCAAGTGAAGGAATCGGGGCTCGAACTAGTCTGGCATCACCATTGGGTACAATATATAGATTAATTTAAAAAGGCCCACTTTCGCTTATCGGATTCTAGGGATGAGCTTTCTTGTTCCTCTAACTCTTCAGGGGGACATTATTCACCCAAACTAGGATACCATATTGTTAGGATATCTAGACACTTAGGAGTTAGTTAAGATCTAATTGGTCTAATGTGTTGTTGGGTAAAAGTGTGTTTCTTAGTGTGTTTCTTTAGTATGCATTAGTATGCATTTGTAGTTAGGAAATTCGACGGTCATGATATGTTTCCGACATAGAGTGATATGACAGTTCATATTCTCATCGATCTTAACGGCTACATTGATCTGTGTCTTAACACTTGATTGGTCCATGATCTCTATTTAAAGAACATGGAGGTTCCTTTGTCGATGATCGATTGTGAGAAATTCTCTTGTAAAATCTCTCTGTAATATTTTTCTTTTGCATTAATAAATTTCTCCAAGTGGTTGCATTGGGTGGGTCCGTGAATGTTTCCCTGTGGGGGTTTTACCACGTCAAAATACCAGTGTGTTGATCTTTGATATGGTTGTGTGAGTAGTTACTGAAGGTGTTCATCCTTTTTTGGAATACCTGTGTGTTGGTATTATGGTAGCTGCGGGAGGTATTTACCTCCACGTGTAACCTTGATGAGAACAGAATATTCCGGGAAGCAAGAAGAAACCCTAAATAGTTGGTTAATAACCCTAGAAGACAAGTCGGCTCAAGAGAATGATTTGTATTAAGTTATTAGTCTCCAAGAGAAGAAGTCAACCCAGTTGAGTGACTTGGAAGACTATAAATAGAGGGTGCTTGAGCTCATTTGTACTCACCTCTCATAACTGCATAAGGCAGTGGTGTGCAAGTTTGGAGAAGAGTTGCAGTTGCAATTGCTGCAACTAGCAGGTTTTGGTTTTGACTTGGACTCTCTCTTGGTTATGGTTTGGACTTTTTGTTTGGCCTCTTTTGGTTATTCTTTCTTGGTGCGCTATCCTTGGAGAGAGGTGTGCCACCTTGTTTGGATATTAAGACTAGGGTTTTCTTCCAGAATCATTCTATGTCAAGGTTAAGGTGCTCAGGGGTGGCTTCGGCCTATGGTTGGGTGACAATATTGTTGTATTGTCTATGGTTAAACGATCACATCCATTATATTCTAATAGGTTATGGTCCCACACTATCTTCGGACAGTCTAACCGTTGGAAGATAGATTGGGAGGATTTGCTCAGTTACAGTTGCAGTTGCAGCCAGTTTTTGCTGCAGCAACGAAACCCTAACCATCTTGTTAAGGCACCTTAAGTGAAGAGATTGACCTAATTTTTGGATAGCCTAGCGCATCTCCTAGTACTCTCAGCAAGCTAAGACATCAAGTTTGAGTTTTTGGTCAAAATCAAGTGTTGACCAAGTCAAAAAATTTATGACTTACTCTATGAAGTCAGAAAACAAGTTAGAAGGGGCTTCTAACTTCGGAACATGGAAGACAAGGATTGACCTCATCCTTTCTAAGAATAAAGTGTTGGATATCATGAAAGGAAAGATCGTGGAACCACAGTTCGAAGAAGGGAAAGAAAAGGAACCTCGGAACGTTGCAATTTTGGAGAAGTTCAAAGACAATGACATCAATGCCATGAGTATCATAGTGGACTCTATAAAAGACCACCTGATACCCTACATCTCCCATCTCGACTCATCTAAGAA
>JZKD02S1097681.1:36220-56825 GCA_000966675.3 Picea glauca
TTATCTAAGACCTCACTTGCCCATGCATGCCTGGCCTAGTTTCAGAGTTAGAACAACATTGTTTTGAGTTAACTTCCATTCGATCACCCCTTTTTATAAACAAATCGTGACATAAGCTGATGGGCGTCGGGATCTGCTCCTGCTACAATCCAAAAGTGACTTTTGACGCTAACACGATTGAAATTCTCCAGGCAAAAAATGGTCCAGGACAGTTATTCTTCTAGGACATATGTCCGGATTAGAAGAATAGTCCTTGTATCCCATGGTGTGGCTTCAAGCATCTATTGGAACAATTGTTCCTCTAGGACATGTGTCTGGATTAGAAGAATGGTTCTTATATCACTTTGTGGAGTGAGTGACATATTCAGCATCATGCATGATTACTCAGATGCAGTATGCCTTTGAGAGATGATGTAGTTAATGCTATCATATGATACTGATAGTGATGATGGGGCTCATGATTTGATCATGAGATAGCCTATGTGGCTATGATGATGCTACCGAGTTAATGGTATGTTTGTCCTCAATACCATTACCTTCAATATATCCCTAGCTAGGAGGGAGTGTTGATATTATGGTAGTTATGGGAGGTATTTACCTCCACGTGTAACCCTGATGAGAACAGAATATTCCGGGAAGCAAGAAGAAACCCTAAATAGTTGGTTAATAACCCTAGAAGACAAGTTGGCTCAAGAGAATGATTTGTATTAAGTTATTAGTCTCCAAGAGAAGAAGTCGGCCCAGTTAAGTGACTTGGAGGACTATAAATAGAGGGTGATTGAGCTCATTTGTACTCACCTCTCATAACTGTATAAGGCAGTGGTCCACAAGTTTGAAGAAGAGTTGCAGTTGCAGCAGTTGCAACTAGCAGATTTCAGTTTTGTCTTGGACTCTCTCTTGGTTATGGTTTGGACTTTTTGTTTGGTTTCTTTTGGTTATTCTTTCTTGGTGCGATATCCTTGGAGAGAGGTGTGCCACCTTGTTTGGCTATTAAGCCTGGGGTTTGCTTCCGAAATCATTCTCTGTCAAGGTTAAGGTGCTCGGGGGTGGCTTCGACCTATGGTTGGGTGACAATATTGCTATATTGTCTATGGTTAAATGAGCGCATCCATTATATTCTAACACTGTGTTGTCGAACATGGTATTAGAGCATGTTTGAAGACCCGCTCCCATTATAGATATAGATCGTGAAGTCGAGTTGCCTCATCTTCGGTTTCTTCCATTTTCGTATATTTCTAGACTGAGAGGACTATTCCATTGTGTCTAGAGCGCTCATTTAAATTAGGAGCATTTTTCGTTTCACTCGAAAGGTTTTCGTTTGCCCAAGATACGGCCATTTCAGTCAAAATCCGGAGGTATAAAGCCTGAATATGCCCTTTTTAAAAATTTTCCGAGTTTTATTTTGGTTTTATATTGTTTGTTTTCGGGTTGCTACTCTTTAAATTTGTGTATTATCTTTTCCCTGCGCAATATGTGATCAGGACAAATAAAAAATAGATATGAAAAGGTGCATTTCTTGGGTAAGTTAATCGAGATTTAACCCTTGTTGTCATCAAGAATCGAAAATTTTATCTTGTGTGAAAAGAGTTTTTTTTTAACATGCTCTCCAAGGCTGTATTCAACAACAACAATCCTCCTTCTAAATAATACAATATGTTTTTCTAGCTCACTTGGTTAAAAGTTGTCTTATTAAGTAAGAGGTCTTGAGTTGAAGTATATTTTTTGTTACCTTTTTTTTTTAAAGTTCATGTATCCATTGTAACATCTATTTCACTTCAAGTATAAAAGTGAATCACTATAAGTAGATTTAATATTTTATTTAAAGTTATTTATTTTGCATGCAACTTTCGTTTATAAAGTAACTTCATTATAAAAGTGATCTCCGCTTCTTTTTATAAAAGTGGGTCACTTCATAAAACAACTTATTTGTAAAAGTGAGTTTATTTAGAGGGGTATCACCATATGGACTAACTTCTACTTGTCACGTGGCTCTTTGGTTACCATTTATGTTTTTTTCAAAGGGCATAACTTTCACATCTGAAATCCATTTTCAGTGCCTTTTTTTTAAAAACTGTCTAATTTTTCAAGATCTTTCCATCTAGATCATCAGTTTCAATTTTTAAATCCATATTATCTACATATCTAATATGGCTTCTTCTAGTGATATTTTTCTTACCAACACCAACTACTTCCAATGGAAATGTCATATGGAGGATTTATTAAGAAGTAAAGGCATGTATCGAATTACCTTGGAAAAGGAAAAAGAACCCACCGATGATGGAAAGAAATTCAAATGGGCTAATAGGAATGACGAAGCACGTGGACTGGTCAGAATTTTCATCTCTCCTGATTTAAGGTTCAGCCTTCAAGAAATTGATGATCCCGATTAAGCTTGGGAAAATCTTGAAGCTGGGAAAAACTATTAAAAAGGAAACAATTACCAATATCAAAAGAGGAATTAGCAACTCTACAAATACTTCTCAAACAAATTGTCAATACCAATATCAAAAGAGGAATTAGCAACTCTGCAAATACTTCTCAAATAGAGCGTCAGTACTTGTCAACACAACCAATATTAACTCTTGTATTGTGTTAGTAACATTTCTTGTCTGGGGCACAAGAGTATTCAAGTCTGCAAGTCGCAGGAGAAGCGCCCGAGCGCGGCACGGGAGAATCCCTTTTCCAGTTACGAGTCAAGCGAGCGGGCGAGGTTTTGTTGTCAGCAGTCGAGATCTATCCATGAAGCAGATCAATGGTCATTGGGATTTCGGGGCTGCCAAGTTACCCGATATATAGCGTAAGAGAAAGTGCCTATATTTTAAAGCTAAGTCTGGGTTGTCTAATCCATTGACGCGTGGCGCAAGATCTGGTCACATTGGCATATTGGCATTTGGGAGTTCGAGGGGTAAAAGTCCCTCGTCATTTCACATCTCAAAACCTTGAACCCCGAAATGTTGATAAGCAATCTTCAAAGCCGAGCTCACGGTCTTAGCGCCAGGTCACATCAAGCGAGCCTGCAAATGGGGGCAGCCCCCTTTATAATAGTGTACTATTTAGGCCGTTCATCTGAAGGACGCGCGGTGCACATCCGTGTCTCGTCGGCATTTATGGAGTTCGAGGGGCAAGCACTCCTCATCACTTCACTTCCTGAAACCCCGAACCCCGAAGTGTCGATAGCGCCCAGAATCGGGCCCATGGTTTTGGCGCCTGGTCGTAAAGGAACAAACCTAGAGGAGGGGCACTAATGTTTATCATTTGGCCACTCAGGTTCCAAAGCGCCGAATTGAGTTTCAGAGGGGGGCACTATGTTCTCCATACGCTGATTCGACGTGATCTAAATCCCAGTACCTGCTGGGAATAAATGAAGAAGAGAGAGGGTGGTTGAAACCTCGCCTCACTCATTAATTGCAAAGTATGGCAGGTCTGGTAGGCGGTCTGCTCTAGAGGGTCCTGTATCTCCTTTTTCTGAAAGAGCCATGCCCGAGTTCTCGACTAGCCGAAGGAAGTCTGCACACGCTAGCTCGGCACTCAATGGATCAGCTACTCCCCTTACTGGAGCCACGCGCAGATAAGATGGTGTCTATCATAGGCGCTCAATCATCCTGAGTCTGCATGAGCAGGCTATCAGAAGACATGCATACGCAATGTTTTAATTGCAGTGTCTCGTTTTCGTTGTTGTATTTTTGTTTTGAGTATATGTAGGCGTTTTCGCCATTTTTGTAAGCATCGATGGTTGAGCAAAGCTCCCGATTGTAAAGTTTTGATAAAGCGTTGGTCGCTCTGGTTAATGTATAAGGAATTTGAGACTTCTTACTTTATGGATGTCAGCCTCTTTTTCCATCTCTTTGTATACTGTGTTAGAACAACTCGGAATTGGAGGATCCAGTCGAGTTGCACTGTTGTAGGATGATGTAGGTTGGATCACTGCAACAGTCACAGAGTTTCTAATCAGTTCTTGTGTTTTCTCAGTGCTGGAATGGCTTGGAATTAGAGGATCCAGTCAAGTCACCCTTCAGCTTCTTGAAACTCTGAACCAAGAGGATCTTGGCTTCTGATTTTTTCTCCTTCAAGCTTCTGAAGGCCTGTTGCTCGAGGCAGTCTTGCTCACCCTTCTCACAAGTCTTCCATCTACCACCCTTTAATCAACTTACTGACGAAAGTTGGATCAAGACCTCCCTTGCTTTCTACATACCAGGCCCAGTTTCCTGAGTTAAAGTTATATCTTCTTGAGTCTTTAACCATTCGATCACCCCACTAAACAAATCGTGACATAAAACTGATGGGCGTCGGGCTCTACTCCTGCAAGCAATCCAGGAGTGACTTCTGTCGCCAACATTTCTAGTGCCGTTGTCGGGGACGAAGTTGAAGATTTTCCTTGGGCAGAACGACATTGAGCCTCTCATTCTAAAGGTGCATCAGACATTAGAGCCCTTCAAGATTGCTACTGTGCACCTAGCGACTCCACTGTGGCGACTCCATTGTTTCCACTTCACTGTTTCAGCTGTGGATACTATCGGCACACCTGAAAGCTGACCCAGAGGAGCTTTCTCGAGAAGGTTTCAATAGCTGCTTTCTTAGCCTGAGAAGCTTCCTGGGATAACAACAACGTTAGGATCTGGCCTTTGACGGTGAACAAGGACCAGACACATTCGAAGCTGTGTATCTTTCACCTATTTACTCCATGATTCAAGGATCGATTGGAAACTGCTCCTAATCCTTGAATCATGGAGTCGCCAGGTGAAAGATGCACAGGTTAGAACAACACAGGTTCGATATGGAGAAAATCCTTGCTCCCAGGTTCGCTCCTTTTAATTTTTCTGCTATTCCTGGTTTTCCTAATGTTGTCCCCTCTCCGAATGAGTGGGGCGATTATTTGACTATATTTGGAAGATGTGAAGAGGAAAACCCTACTCGACACCTCAGGGAGTTTCATGAACTCATGCCTCAGTGGGAGATACATCATGAGATTGTATTACTGAAGATGTTCATGTTCTCGTTAGCAGGGGATGCACGTAAATGGTATTATTCTTTACCCCCTGCTAGCATTTCTTCACTCTCAGAGTTTCATGCAACTTTCATCACCTATTGTCAGGAGTTTTATCCCTCCGAGTTGATTTTTCATAACTGTGGTGAGGGATACCACAACTCTATACAAAATGGAGCTATTTATGACATAGGCTGTGAGGATGATCCTGATGACCTGGATCGGAAATCATTCCTTTCTCCTCCCCATTCGTCTGCATCAAAGGAGTGTTATGGAAGTGATGAAAATCCCAGGGAGGAAGAAGACACCCTGAGCAAGCTGAGGGAACAGGTGAAGTATCTCTCTGCTCAATTAGAAAGGTTGAAATCTGAAGACTGTGTAGAGGATCTTCCAGTCTCCGAGGCAGATGTTCTAGATGGCTCTTTCAAGGAGATTATTGAAGATTTTGTAAATGCATTAATTCTGCCCCGATGAGCTTGTTGTCTCAGATCAATACGATGAAGAGGTAGTTGTGGAAGAGGATTGTTCTCTTTTCCTTCATGAGATTTCCCATGATGTGTTTACATTTGGGGTCGACACGGAGGAGCGGGGGATAGTTCCATTTCTACAAATTAGAGAAGCTCTTTTCCCCCCCGACTTTGATGATTATCTGGAAGAGGAGCAGCAGAACCCCACATCACCTTTTGCTAATCAGAACGGCCAGCCTTTTTATGACAGCTATGAATCATGTTCTGAGCTGAAAACGCAGGACTTCCAAGAGCAAATCTTTCCCACAGGTCCTATTTATGACGATTATGAATCTGAATTGGGGGGGAGCCAAGAAGAGGAAAAAGAACCAGAGGAGAAGTCTACCCTTTATTCAGAACCAGTCAGTGAGCAGCCACCACATGAGATCAGCGATCCCACTTCATTTATTCACCCGCATGTGCTTATCAGAGATATTCGGCCGCATGTGAACAACTATGTAGCAGAAGAAGCTGTCTGTCACCAATTTTCTGAAATTCGCCGCTCATTCTATGACCCTGTCAGCGAATACATGGAGTGGCATGTCCTTTATGCCTTGGAGCCACCCTATTCCATATCAACTTCACCCTGTAAGGAGAATTTGAAGAGTGTAGACGTTCTGCTGTCACGGTTACACTATCTGCTAGTGATCATCGACAGAAGGAAGGAGCTTCTATCCAGGAAGTTGCTTGAATGGCTATGGTGGAAGTTTTATTTCACCTAGCCCATGTAAAATATTTTATTAGCATTAGGACTGTATATAAATAAGCTCCTTTGAGCATGTAGCTTTATTTTGTTGCTTTTATTTTTCGGCCTGTATTTTCAGCAGCGGGATGTTTTGAGCCTGACTCCATAGCCCAACAGCAAGGCACTGAAGCTGTGGAATGAGTTCTTAGAGAATCACAGGGACGACTCTATCTCCCATGGAGCCTAATGTTAGTAACATTTCTTGTCTGGGGCACAAGAGTATTCAAGTCTGCAAGTCGCAGGAGAAGCGCCCGAGCGCAGCACGGGAGAATCCCTTTTCCAGTTACGAGTCAAGCGAGCAGGCGAGGTTTTGTTGTCGGCAGCCAAGATCTATCCATGAAGAAGATCAACGGTCATCGGGATTTCAGGGCTGCCAAGTTACCCGATATATAGCGTAAGAGAAAGCGCCTATATTTTAAAGCTAAGTCTAGGTCGTCCGATCCATTGACGCGTGGCGCAAGATCTGGTCACATTGGCATATCGGCATTCGGTAGTTCGAGGGGTAAAAGTCCCTCGTCATTTCACATCTCGAAACCCTGAACCCCAAAATGTCGATAAGCGATCTTCAAATCCGAGCTCACGGTCTCAGCGCTAGGTCACATCAAGCGAGCCTGCAAATGGGGGCAGCCCCCTTTATAATAGCGTACTATTTGGGCCATTCATCTGAAGGATGCACGACACACATCCGTGTCTCATTGGCATTCGGGAGTTCGAAGGGTGAGCGCTCCTCATCACTTCACTTCCCGAAACCCCGAACCCCAAAGTGACGATAGCGCCCAGAATCGGGCCCGTGGTTTTGGCGCCTGGTCATAAAGGAACAAGCCTAGAGGAGGGGTGTTAATGTTTATCATTTGGCCACTCAGGTTCCAAAGCACCGAATTGAGTTTCAGAGGGGGGCATTGTGTTCTCCAGACGCTGATTCGACGTGATCTAAATCTCGGTACCTGCTGGGAATAAATGAAGAAGAGAGAGGGTGGTTGAAACCTCGCCTCACTCATTAATTGCAAAGTATGGCGGGTCTGGCAGGCGGTCTACTCGAGAGGGTCCTGTATCTCCTTTTTCCGAAAGAGCCATGCCCGAGTTCTCGACTAGCCGAAGGAAGTCTGCACATGCTAGCTCGACACTTAATGGATCAACTACTCCCCTTACTAGAGCCATGCGCAGATAAGATGGCGTTTGTCATAGGCGCCCGATCATCCTGAGTCTGCATGGGCAGGCTGTCAGAAGACATGCAGACGCAATGTTTTAATTGCAGTGTCTCGTTTTCGCTGCTGTATTTTTGTTTTGAGTATATGTAGGCGTTTTCGCCATTTTTGTAAGCATCGATGGTTGAGCAAAGCTCCCGATTGTAAAGTTTTGATGAAGCGTTGGTCGCTCTGGTTAATGTATAAGGCATTTGAGACTTCTTACTTTATGGATGTCAGCCTCTTTTTCCATCTTTTTATATACTGTGTTAGAACAACTCGGAATTGGAGGATCCAGTCGAGTTGCGATGTTGTAGGATGATGTAGGTTGGATCACTGCAACAGTCGCAGCGTTTCTAATCAGTTCTTGTGTTTTCTCGGTGCTAGAATGGCTTGGAATTAGAGGATCCAGTCGAGTCACCCTTCAACTTCTTGAAACTATGGACCAAGAGGATCTTGGCTTCTGATTTTTTCTCCTTCAAGCTTCCGAAGGCCTGTTGCCTGAGGCAGTCTTGCTCACCCTTCTCACAAGTCTTCCATCTACCACCCTTTAATCAACTTACTGACAGAAATTGGATCAAGACCTCCCTTGCTTTCTACATACCAGGCCCAGTTTCCTGAGTTAAAGCTATATCTTCTTGAGTCTTTACCCATTCGATCACCCCACTAAACAAATCGTGACATAAAACTGATGGGCGTCGGGCTCTGCTCCTGCAAGCAATCCAGGAGTGATTTTCGTCGCCAACATATTGAACAGTAGCATATGGTGAACAATATCCACCATGTTATGCAATGCAACACTGAATACTGCGGCGGGTGGTGTATGTGTATAATTGGCGGAACCAGTTCACTTTTTTGAAACACACTACCCAATATGCTTATTAAATTGCGGCGGGGGGTGGTGTATAGGAGGGAACAAAACCATTCAAACAGAACCTCAGAATAATAAACCCCAAATCGAATCTCTTGGTAAAAATAGAACTGGAGAAGTTAAAAAGGGCCAGAATAATTTTTCCAATCAGACATTCACAATGGCTCTCCAATCCAGTAATAGTAAGGAAGAAGAATGGAGAAATTCGTTTGTGAGTAGATTTCCAGGATTTGAACAAGGCAAGCATTAAAGATAATTATCCCTTGCCTAACATGGAAATGTTACTTCAACAAGTCTCACGAGGAACTCTGACCATTGTTCCATCTCTATTCGGAAACATCATAAGGGGACAAGGGGTCAAGGGCTAAGGGATTAGGGGTTAACAGGTTATTGGTCATCCAAGGGTTAGGGGTACTTAGGAGTTGGTGTTGTATATGGATAAATCATATTAGGTGAGAGCAAGAAACAAAGACAACAAATCAATGATGAAGCTTGTGAAATTTATCAAGATGTTTATGAATATGTTGAAAAAATATAGGAAAAATGTTACCTTTCTTGACATGTAGAAAGAGATACACTTTGTGAGATATATAGTCACAACCAACAAAAACAACATATTATTATTTCTCCTTCATCATTATTCCATATTATTCCTTGATTTCACTAGGTGACCATGGATTTTAACTGGATGGAAACTTTCCCCAGCCTAACTTGGAGACCACAGTTTAATTTATAAGGGGTTGAGAGTTGAGGGATTAGGGGACACATTAGTGGTCCAAGGGTTAGGGGTTAGGGTTTAAGTTGGAGTAATTAGGGATCAGAGATATGCGTACTTAATGGTTTAGTGGTTTATAAGGAGTCAAGGGCTAAGAGATTAGGGTTTAACAGGTTATTGGTTGTCCAAGGGTTAGAGGTACTTAGGAGTTGGTATTCTATATGGAGCAGCCAACTTAGCCTTTAACCCATAACCCCCAAACCCTTCAACCCTAAATCCTTAACCAATAACCCCTTACCCCCTAAGCCCCTAAAATATTAACCCCTTAATCCCTAACCTTAAAAATCTAACCCCTACTCCCTAAAACCACATTAACCTCTAAATCCCCTATGACCTAAACCTACCTTAAACCCTAACCTATTAACCCCTAACCCCTTAACTATTGAGCCCTAATCTCGCCTTATTAACCCTTAAACCACTAAAATATTAACCACTTACACCATGTAACCCTAAACCTTAAACCCTTTAACCACTAAATCATACCCTAAACCTTAAACCCTTTAACCACTAAATCATACCCTAAACCTTAATTAAAATCTACATCTTATGTCTACTTATTCTCTTCTTAACTTACTCTCAATTTGTTGTGTACGTAGAGTATATCCATAAAGGAAAAAGAATACATTATTTTTCTTCTACATTTAACATATAAATGTTTACAAAAAAAATTTGCAATATAAAGACATATAATGAATAAATTACCAAGGGACGATATCCATTCCCAACTTCAAGGTGTCCATACTCTCTACAATGTTTTTTAGTTTTTTTTATTAAGTCTCCTTCTATTATAGCATCTGCATTTTTTACAAGGGAAATAACATTTTTGATCACCCAAAGCCTCCAATATTGTAGATCTCACATCTCCTTGTCCTCCTGGAGGAATGTTATGTGACATTTTTTTCTTACCAAACTTTTAGTGATGATTATCTTCAAAAATCAACCTCATTAGTTTAACTATTTGTAATGCAATTAACAAAAAAAAAAGGTGTATTATGATCTAAGAATATCCCTTATAACCTCTGCAAATCGTTGCTAGTATAGCAAAAACGTCGAACATCTTTAATATTTCAAACTTTTTAAACTATATATCACTTTTTTGTCGAACTTCCAATGGTTATTGACCAGAGAGACGTTGTTTAACGAAAAAAACTATTGACTTCATCAAAAGTCGATACATAGATCATTGACCTGGTCAACCATCAAATATTCCACAATCAAGTCTCTTTCATTGGATATTCGACGAACATCGAGGATTTAAAAAAACAAATACAAAAAATGCAAGTAAAATCTGACAATACGGTCGATTTTATCGGTACTGTCAGAGTACAGCGTCGATTTTTCTTCCCATATGTAGTAGTGTGTTGTGGAAAATCCTCATTATTTCACCTTTGTGAGGGAAGTCCCTATATAAGTGACTTCTCTCACATCCCTAACATTGTATAGGATGCTTCCTTTTCCTTTTCACAAACAAATATGTTGTCTTATGCTCGTTTTGGGTTGATTGTCCTTACTAATTTGCTTGTGATTTGTTCTTGAAAAAGGGTGTCTTAAAACCTTCTTCCTTTGATCCATTTTTCATTTCATCTTTTCATTCCAAGATTTTTGGAAGATTTCCATTCCTTTACTTTGCTCATAAAGACATGTTTTTTTCTCTCATTATGGTCTCCTCCGAAGTTCAGGGGTTATCATATTGTATCTTTTTACTGTAGAAGGAAGGTAACCCACTCAGAAACCATTGTATTTTGACCTTCTCATCATTTATGAAGCCTACATACTTCAACAACTCAAAGAACCACTTCTCATACTCATACAATGTCATGCTTCCCAACTTGAGTTCAAATAACTATTTCATCTTTCTTCAATAGTAATGCTCAGACAAATATTTATCTTGGAAATATCCTTTGAATTACCGAGACCTTCCTCTCATCATGGTGTTTTTCTTAATGCTTAAGTTGATCCCACCACATGGCTGCCTTTCCTTGCAAGTTGAATAATTTATTTCTACCCTAGAGGGATAATCATGCACTTGAAAATATTTCTTCATTTCCAATAGTCAGACCTCAACCTATTTTCCCTTCCTATGCTCCCCATTGAAAGCTGGTGTCTTGATTTTCTTGAGTTCACATTGCAAGATGCTTTCCAAACCTTATCCTATGCCTCTTGACAGGAGACATAGAGGCTAGTTCTTGGCCTTGCACTTGCATTATCTCTCCTAGTGGATTACTCTGGGAAATGATGGCATATGCTCATACTCCTTGATTTCATGTCATTCACGTGCTCATCCCTTATGCTATGGGATCTGAATGTTGTCACTTATATAGAACTAGTTACTTTCTTTGTGCCAGAGTATTTATTGGCTTGCGGAGAGAAAACTTCTTCGCAAGGGAGAAGTAAAACCCCACTATTTCTCATTCACAAGGAAGCGGAGAGAAAACTTCTTCGCAAGGGAGAAGTACAACCCCACCAAATCTCTCTCAAAGGATAGGTCCACCACCTGCTCACACGATGGTTGGAACTAATCCTCCACCAAATCTCCATATGCCATACTTGGCATCCCTTAACATTCCTAATTTAACCAAACTCACGAATCATTCCACTTGGCCCAATATGCCTAACAAACTACCTTCAGATATTCTAAAGTTTGAAGGAAAATCAGGGGATGGTCCCACCAACCATGTTATAACCTTCCACTTATGGTGCTCTTCAAATAGTATCATGGATGATTCCATCCGCTTAAGGTTGTTTCAATGAACTCTCACGCGTTCCTTAGCCAAATGGTATGTGGATGAAAAATCAGGGTCCCATGTGACCTTTGAACCATTGGCCAAGGCCTTTTTGTCCTTTTTCCAACTATCAGTTCGCCATGATATTGGCTTCGAACTTCTCTCAGAGTTTAAACAAACTATTTCTATCCATATAGTCGATAATATCCATGAATGGCGTCGTCGTCACAGTTTGTGTAAAGAAAAAACCACCAAAGAACAACGTCTTGATTGGTTTTTCAAATCACTCGTCTCTATTATCGCCAAGGATGTCGCATCCACTTTTCCTCAGTCAGAAGAAGAAGCCATCAACAAGGCCCAACATTTTGACCTCATTTATGCTCAATCGGGTTACTTATACACAGTGTTACCTGATGCACCCAAACCCATACCATTTGGTCAGGACAAACCTGGGATGTCCCACATTACGGATGGGTTGATTGGTTTCATGAAGCACCACAACCCTTACAGCCAACTGTCACCTATTTATGGTGCACCTCAGTATCTGCAAACCTATGGAGGACCATCTTATTACCCTTCCCCCCACTTACCAACAGTCATATCTTATTGTTCCTCCTTAGTCGTTGGGGGGACCCCCATGGGTACGCCAAATGCATCTCACCCCTCAGTCAAGTGCAGGTCCACCCCCAACCCCTACATGTGACCACAATAGTTGTGGAGGTACTTAAACTTCCTATACTCCATATGGCTCGACTCCCCAAACCAATCCATATTTTCCATTTCCTAGTCCTGCATAGTCGATTGCTCCTCCACAAGGACACCCACATGTCGACGTTAATTTTGTTCCACCCTCTCCCATTCAACAGCTTCAGGATTTTGAACGGTTGAATACGAAAAATCCAGCCCATCACTCAAATAATTCCAAGAAGAAAGGGAAAAATTGAAACAATAATAACCCGAGACCAGAAGGAAATAACCCCCAACAAAACCATCCCACCGGGGGCAACCAGAACCCCTAAGGGGACAACAACAACAAACAACCAGGGAAGAACAACAAAAATCTCAGGACAAAATTCCCTTGCGTTATTTGTGGTGAGTATGGACATTATACTCACCATTACCCCCAAATTGTCGTCTTCAAATGGTTGAAAGAATCCATGAACGTGCAACATCCTTCAGCGTCGCCTGCCCCTCTGTAGGCCCCACAACAGTACTTGCAATAGCCACCTCCGACCATTTTGCAAAACCCTATTCCACACTAAGGTGTAATGAATACCCAACATGAGGTACACCCTGCTCCACCCCAAATGGGGCAGTATCAAAACCTAGGTCCCATTCCACCTGGAAATCTGACTGATCGCAACATCCTCCTTACCAGTGAAGAAGAAATTCTTCTGCAAACACATGGTCGCCGATACGATTTTCCCCCTGAATCTACCCCAACCACCTCGGAATGGCTCTAGATGCAGTCGTACCACCATTGATTATTCCACACCCTAACACTGAACCAACCCCTCATATACCTTGTATGTCGTTATGACGGAACGTACATAACCCTCATGCTAGGGCAGCCCATAACTACAGTCTGGACAATGACTTAGCTCAGTCTCCTGCAACCATGTATGTATTGGAGATCCTCCAAACCTGTCCAAATCAACGGAAATCCTTTGCGTTTGGGGGCAGTCAACCCAGCTGATTCTAGACTCATCACCTTTGATCTAGATAGCAGAGAACCACGCCTCCCCGCCCTAGTAGCTTTTCAGATACCAGTTAAGATTTGGAACATCACAGTACATCGATGTATCATCGATGAAGGTGCATCCACATGCATCATGTCTAAAGTAGTTTGGAAAAAGCTTGGCTCACCTGAGCTAGTACCATCTGCCATCATCCTGAGAGCATGTGATGGTCGACCGTCATCCCTTGAAGGACTCTTCCAAAATGTCCATGTAGAAATTGGGGGCAAAACCATCCTCATCGACATTGAATGTATCGACACCCCACTTGATTATAATATATTGTTCTGACATAGCTACTTGTATGCTATGAAGGTGGTGACCTCTTCTGTGTTTTGAACGATGATGTTCCCCCACAACGGGAAAATCATCACCATCGACCAAATTACACATTATGAACCTAACCATTCTACCAACATCGATAAAAGTATTCCCCTTGTCTGCACTAGCTCAGATGCTTATTCAGTCATTGATATGGGTCCTGGCATTTTCAAGGACCCATCCTTGCTGGGGGCATATCATGGACTACCACCCCTCCTACACCCTTCGGCACAAGTGTGTGTAGTATCTTCTAATGGAACTGATATCGGAGCCAATGCTCCTCCCATCAAGGCAGCTCCCCACATAGAAGTTCCACTAGTTGGAGACCTATTACATTAGGAATTCCCTGAGAACCCCACTCCACCACTTATCCCATATTTTTCCCCCTCCAGGGGAAAATCCTAGTTTGGAAAATAATTCCCCGAGCCATTACCCAAATTCCCTTCCTCTACCCCCCACCTCGATTCCAAGCATTCCAGATAGTTTCAACCCTTACCCTTCCTAATATGGTTCTTGCCATCCCTGTATGGTATCTTCATCCACCCACGATGGTCCCTCAACCATATCTCCCTCCTCAGACAGAGGGAATACCAATGCAGATCCCAGTATAGGCTCTTTCCACACCACCATCACCCCTAATTGTTAGCACCCCTACCACAGTTGGGGGAAGACGAAAGAATAAATATCCCATAGCTCCACTTCCTCCTTGAGTTCAACCTCCTTGTGCCCTATGAAAAAGAGAAGGGAACCCCACTAATCGATGTCCTAATCTTCCTGAGTTACACTATTTGATCCAACTCCCTAGAGCAACCACACTGCTTGCTACTCCACCAAGTACGTCCATTGCTACTATGAATTCCTCCATTGCAATCAATAAAGGGTTGCGAACCAAATTCGCTTGTGCCATATGTTCAGAATATGGCCATTAGACTCATCATTTCACAGGTCTACCTCAGTTTTGCCAAACGTTAGCTGTAATACACCAAACATCTCGGCCAGAGCCCTCTTAGCCACCCCTTACTGAATCTCACATCACTGACATTCGATATATTTCGTTGTCAGCCCCCGCCTGAATGAGGTACCCTCCACATTATTGGGACATCCACTTTATGTCCAATGGTCCCTTGCACCATGTACACGATATCACGTCTGCATCCTCACCACTTGAGGACAATAATGATTACCCATTGACCATTCCCCTGGTCACCTCCTAGGATCCCCTGTACTCTCGCATTTTTCACTGCGACGAAGATATCTTGGAGAAAATCACTCCCCTCGATTTCCCATGGAATGTGCTCCATCATCAAGCACTTTTTCTTTCATAGTAGACCTTTCATCCTCCTACCCAAGCCTCCATGTGCGCAATCAAAACCAAGGATTTTATTCCTTCGGGGCATATAGACTGATTCAACAACCCTATCCCTGTCCCAGATGCTTTTGAAGAAGGCAACATGACCAACAATTCCCCTACCGTCAAAATTGACATTTCCATTAAACAAGGAATCATAGAAGAAATTATCATTGGCGTTGCATGCTCCCCTGAAGAAATCATTACTTATAAATCTCTCTTTCAAGAATATCGGGACCTTTTTTCCTAGTCATATACGGAGATGCCCGGCCTTGATCCATATATAGTCGAACATTGAATCGACACTTGGCCAGATGTCGCCCCGGTTCGTCAAAAGCAACGCCCTCTTCACCCATCCAAAGTTTTGGCTATCAAAGCTGAAATTGACAAGTTACGCGTTGTTGGGTTCATTTACCCCATTGTGTATACTTCATGGGTCTCCAACCCTATCCTCGTTAACTAGAAACAAGGAATTATTCGTGTATGCATAGACTTTCGCAATCTCAACCACGATTGTCCCAAAGACAACTTCCCAACCCCTTTTATCGACCAAATTATCGATGATTGTGTCCGTCATGAGGCATTGTCCTTTATGGATGGGTTCTCCAACTACAATCAAATCCAGATCCATCCAGCAGATCAGTATAAAACCACTTTTACTACCCCTTGGGGTACCTTTGCTTATCGTGTCATGCCTTTTGGACTCAAGAAAGAAGGTGCTATATTCCAATGGGTCATGACTTATGTTTTCCATGATATTGCTCGCATCATCGTTACTTATTTGGACGACCTCACTACTCGATCCAAAAAGTGAACTCAGCATTTAGACGACTTACACATCGTTTTCCAACGATGTCACTAGTATAATATTCGTTTGAACCCCCTCGAGTGTCTCTTTTGCGTTACTATTGGACGCCTCCTTGGGTTCATTGTCTCCCAACATGGCATCACGGCGAACCCCCTCAAAGTCCAAGCTATCACAAAAATTCCACCACCTAGGAATTTACGCCAACTGCAAAGCCTACAAGGCAAAGCCAACTTTTTACGTTGCTTTGTCCCAAACTATGCCACTCACACACACATTTTTCTCTGGTTATTACGTCATGATATCCCATTTCGATGGGACAAACATGCTCAAACAGCTTTTGATGATTTCAAAGCTGCCTTATCCAATGCCCCTTTGATTAGTCCCTTAGACTATGATCATGATTACATCCTCTACTTGTCAGCCTCAGTCGTATCGGTAGCAAGAGTCCTCATCCAATTAGGGGATGACGGGCATGGACATGTCATTTACTACATCAGTAAAAACCTTTCAGGGCCACCCCTGAAGTACAATCATGACGAGATACTCTCCCTAGCAGTTGTCCTCGCAATCCAAAAACTACGCCATTATATCTTTCTTCGAACTACCAAGGTCGTAGCAGATTCCAACCCCATGCAGTACTTTCTTAGTCGACGACACATTAATGGAAAATTTTCTTGATGGATCGTTATCCTCCAAGAATACGACCCAAAGTTCTCAACTCCCAAAAGAAAGAAAGCGCTTGTCCTCACCGAACTCATTACAGATTTTCCCTCGGATTCTAAAACATCTCCCGTCAATACAGATTTCTCCGATGAACACCTCTTCTTCATCCCCTTCGATGACCCCTGTTACGACGACCTTCTCGTCTACATTCGGACACAGAATTTTGGGTCTCACATCTCTCGAGATGAACGTCGACGCATTCGCCATCAGGCCCCTCGATATCTTCTCTTCGGAGATGTTCTATATCGACATGGGGTCGACACCATCCTTCATTAATGTCTAACCATTGACGAAGCTGACAGAGTCTTGAACGATTGTCATAGCGACGCTTGCGGTGGTCACCTCTCGGGTATGTCCACCGCCTAAAAACTCATTCGAGTAGGGTACTTCTGGACCACGTTGTTTCATGAATGCTTCCACATTGTCAAGAGATGCGACAATGCCAGCTCTATGAAAACAAAGCATGAGCACCACCAGCTCTTCTACATACAATCATCATCGTTGGCCCCTTCTACAAATGGGGCATAGACTTCATGACTTTCCATCCTCCATCCAGTAATAGACACAAGTACATTTTCATGGAAGTAGATTACTTTACCAAATGGGCCGAAGCCATGCCCACTTTCAACAATACCGCTCACACAACAACGCGTTTTTTCTTCAACCACGTCATTACATGATTCAGAGTCCCACTACAGTTAGTGTCCGATCACAGTAAACAATTTGAGAACGAGATATTTGTGGAACTCTCTTCAAAGTTAGGCTTCTCCCATGAGTTTGCCTCCCCATACTACCCTCAGTCCAACGAATATGTTGAGGTTGTCAACAAAGTCCTCAAAACCATGCTACAACGTACCGTCAACAAACATAAGACCAACTGGAATCATATGTTTCTTTTCGCATTATGGGATTATCGCACAACAGTCAAAACTGCCACCGGTTTTACACCGTTCCACCTTGTCCATGGGATCGAAGCCACCCTCCCTGTCGAACGTGAAATCCCCACGTGGCACACTGTTGTTGAGCTATTACCTGACACTGCTCCAATGGAGCAGTGCCTTCTGACCTTAGATTCACTAGATGAATATCATCGATCTTCATTACAGAACAATGAGGCAGCTAAAAAATGGTCAAAATCCACCTTCGATCGCCATGTCAACCTTCGCTCATTCAGCAAAAGGGATCTTGTGTTAGCCTACAATATCGCCCATGATACCCTCGACCATGGGGAATTTGAGTCATTATGGCATGGACCCTACATCATCCAACACTGCCTTACTAAGGGTGCATACATCCTGGCCTCTCCAGAAGGCTACCTTCTCAAAGAACCCTTCAACGGGTTGTACTTAAAGAAGTTTTACGCCTGAGCATAGCCATCCTACATTAGGTTTTTCTTTTTACACATTTGTAGAGTTTTTAGTCTTCTTTTTTTCGCCACCATTCCTCATGTTTGATCTATCATCTGTGTTATTGACAGATGCATCATCCATCAACCTACCACATCGGTTACACTAACGGTGCCAGCCGCTGGACCCAAAATCTCACTTCAGTCGCTTGGGCCCTCTATACCCCCTCACATGTGCTGCTCCACTCCAGTGGCATATGTTTGGGCTCGGCCACCAACAACCAAGTTTAATATGACATCGACATTGGTCTCCTCACCGAGGCCAGTCACCACCACATTCGTCACCTTAGCGTTCTATTAGATTCCCAGCTTGTCGTCATGCAGCTCAACAATGTATATCACGTTCACGATCCTTGCCTCTTTCGCAAATACCTGCAAGTTAGACTATTATCTCACAACTTTCATTCAATCACATTTACACATATTCCTAGACAAATTTAATCGAATAGCAGATAACATGGCTAACCTAGTATTAGATTGGCATCTATCATATTAAACATCATTTTATACATAAGCATATACATTTGTCACCAACATATAGAAAATACATCATAAGCATAAAAACATAACACATGAAGATACGAATGATCCAAAAAATGCATATCCATATATATATAATCATCAAAATGTCATCAAGTGGTTACAAAAATACATATACATCGCTCGTAGGCCAGTGAGTCTCCCCCCCGCCCCTATAGGTACAAAAATGGGTATCCACTACCCAATACAAAATAGGTATCAACTACCCTATACAAAATGGGCTCTTGAGCCTATATATACATAACCCAGCACTCATGGTGCCCCCATAGCTCCCCCCCAGATCCTCTGTCAGCTGGAGGCCCTCCAAGTCCAGGGGGAAACCGACCAGTCATCATTTCCCCCACTATAGTTGTATGTTGGCATCCCCACAATATTGTCACTTCTTAAAGCAACGAACAATAAATTTTGTAGCTGCCTCCACTTAATCATATGAACATTGCAGTTGAATTTAAGGCTTATTTCCCTAGGAGAATAAACGTTCATACAAACCTTTTTAAGAATGATATTTTTCTTTAAGGCCTATCTCATGTCAATAAAATGGTTGTTTTTTAAATTGCTCATTGTTATAAGTTCTACTTTGGACATTTGAATGATACACCAAGAATCGATTGGCATTAGTCTTGTTCATTTAACATTCTTGGTAAATCAACTTTGATTTTAAATTTCTGATTTGCTTTTGGATTGTAAAAACTCATCCATTCCTAACCTTTGCAAATCAGTCACACTCATCACATAACGTGGCAATTTAACATACCAGGATCGTACCATGTACGTCGTTTTAGTTGGAAGGTTGATCTAAAAGGCCTCTCATTATGAGCTAGGGTCTTGAGCCTTCTCTGTACTCTAAAACATTCATTACCAGAAACGCCTGAATTTCATGACTGAAACCCCCATTGCTTATGCTATGGTTGCCTTGGTGTGTTCCTAGTTTTGTTTCCATTGTTTTATCTCGGGATTACCTCCTACCACAGCCATATAAACCCACAGTTGGTCTATTTGCTTTTGTTACAGTCTGTTCAATCCTGCTTTTGTTTGCCAGAGACACGATTTTGCGGGAGAGATTCAGAGCAAACCGCTACGAATTAGACCAAACCCTTTAAAAACCAAAACGGAAATGGATCCTTCTGTAAGTTTTAAACCTGCGAAGTAAAGCAATGCATATAGATTCTTAAGCAATACAGAAATTAATCAATGGCTCATACACAGTGTACACAGAGATTTTATATCGGAAACCCTCAACTGGGAAAACCTTTCTTGTTTTCATTATATCGAATTTCACCATTCGCCATAAAATATATACAATGTTTTTAGGTATTTCATAGATAGCAAAACCCTAATCCCTTAATCCGGGATTAATTTACAAATCCGCTAAAAATAGCAGTTGTTGCATCTGACACAGTTGTCGTATCTGACGCAGTTGTCGTATCTGACACACCCACACACACACACACATGCAAAGAATATAACACATACCCAACATTCTCCCACTTGTTGTTTTCTTTGCATACAGGGGTCCAGGGGATTATATAGTCAACAATTCAGGGCAGCAATGCCCATTGTTACTCTACACCAGGAAAACTTTTTTGTGCTCACAGACTTTGTCAATGAATCTGCAGCATTCTTCAAAGTGTCAACCTTTTCCAACAACACCTTCTTTTCCTCAACCATGTCTCTCACAAAGTGATACTAAACATCAATATGCTTTATCTTCGAATGATAAGTTGGGTTCTTTGCCAGGAATATTGCACTCTCACTGTCACAGTCTAATCTCACTGCTTGTTGTACCAACCCAATACCTGAACACAATCTTTGTAACCATAGTGCTTCCTTGCTTGCATGAGTGGTTTCCATGTATTCAACTTCTGTAGTTGAGAGTGCCACTATAGCCTGTCTTTTGCTCATCCAACTGATTGCTCCTCCAAATAGGTTAAACACA
>JZKD02S1097681.1:75892-107058 GCA_000966675.3 Picea glauca
TCCTCCGACAACAAGGACGAGACCACTTCTTCAAACTTCAAAGCAGTTGTATTACTACCTATGGCCACAACCAGACTATCCCACGAGTCTGGTAAAGAACACATCAAACTGATACTACTCGTGCAAAGAATATAACACATACCCAACAATAAGGAGTAGAGTGAAGCAATGTGATTCCAAACTGTTCACAAAACTTAATCAATGGTTCAGCCTTAAAATTTGAAGCATTATCGGTGACAATTCTGTTTGGACAACCAAATCTTGCCACAATATCCTCAAGAAAATCAATGCTTACTTTGTGGGAAGCATTTATTGTGGGGATAGCTTCTATCCACTTAGTAAAGTAGTCTGTGGCAGTCAAGATCCATCTATGTTGACCACTTGAAGCAGGGTGGATTTCCCCAATAAAATCTAGGCCCCATTGTTGAAAAGGTCTTGAAGCTACCACAAGTTTCAATGGAAAAGACTTGAGTTGTAGCTTTCCAGAGAACTTATGACACTTAACGCAAGCCATGATTTTCGAATAAACATCAGTGAAGAGGCTAGGCCAAAAATATCCAGCCTTGAGAATCTTGTAGGTTGTGGTTCTCCATAAGTGATTCCCCCCACATAAACTGTCATGAAAATCATACATGATTTTTTGGGCTTCCTGTGGGTCTATACACCTCAATAGCACTCCTAAAGGGTCTTTCCAATATAATACTTGATCAACCAGATAATATTTAATTGATTTGAAATTTAAATCTCTTACCTTTCTCTTTTTCATGATATCAGGAGGTTGCAACTTCTGTAGGAAAAATATAATGTCCTTGTACCAAGTCCATCTTGCCAATGGGGGTGTGACTTGAGGATCTTCATCAAACAACTCAAATTTTTTATTCTCTGAATAATTGTTGATGGAATTGACCCCCAAGGATTTGTAATTAGATTCATCTAGCAACCTAGCTAAACCTTGGCCTTTGACCAATTTGGTGGGCTTTATTTCAAGATCAAATTCAAGGATCTTGGCAATCCACTTGCTCCTTATTTCGTCTATGTCAGGCTGAATGAGGATCTCCTTCACAGAAGTTGAAGGGACATATGCTATGACTTTTGAATGTAGCACATAAACTTTGAAAGATTTGAGAGCTTTAACCAAAGCATAGGCATGTTTTTCCATGATGTCATACTTTATTTCAGCATCTCTCAGTGCCCTACTGAAAAAGGAAATGGGTTGCTCTAACCCCTCGGCATTTTTCTGCAATAAAACAGCTATTATTGTGTTAAATGAAGCAAAAGAGAAAATCAGAAACTCCTTGGAGTAGTTAGGACTGATGAGCACAGGTGCTTGAGTCAAGGCCTTCTTTATCTGTCCAAAAGAGTTACGAGATTCAACGGTCCATTTGATTTCATTTCCTTTCCTCAACATGGTTGTGATAAACTTTACCAACTCAGCAAAATTTGAAACAACCCTTCTCATAAAATTAATTTTCCCCAAAAAAGACTGAACTTCTTTCTTGGATCTAGGGAGTGACAAAGCTTGGATAGATTCTACCATGCTTGCATCAATCTTTACCCCCTCAGCTGACACAATGTGCCCCAATAGTTTCCTCTCTTTCATGGCAGATAATGACTTCTTGGGATTTAAAGAGAGACCAAATTTTATGCATTTCAAGAAGACTCTTCTCAGATGATCATAATGTTCTTTATCAGATTGTGAGAACATTGTTATGTCATCCAAATAAATGACCACAAACTTGTCATTTTCTTCAATAAAAGTTATGTCCATGGCTCGCTGAAAGGTTGCTCATGTGTTCATCAATCCAAAGGGCATCTTAGCGTACATGAATGTACCCCAAGGAGTGGTGAAAGTTGTCTTCTCTCTGTCTTCAGGTAAGACAGAGACTTGATTGTAGCCAGAAAATTCATCAATCATAGACATCATGGATGCCCCTGTCACCCTTTATAATATGTGTTCCATCTTGGGCAAGGGGTAATTATCTTTTTTAGAGNCATACATGATCTTTTGGGCTTCATGTGGGTCTATACACCTCAATAGCACTCCTAAAGGGTCTTTCCAATATAAGACTTGATCAACCAGACAATATTTAATTGATTTGAGCTTTAAATCTCTTACCTTGCTCTTTTTCATGATATCAGGAGGTTGCAACTTCTGTAGGAAAAATATAATGTCCTTGTACCAAGTCCATCTTGCCAATGGGGGTGTGACTTGAGGATCTTCATCAGACAACTCAAATTTTTTATTCTCTGAATAATTGTTGATGGAATTGACCCCCAAGGCTTTGTAATTAGATTCAGCCAGCAACCTAGCTAAACCTTGGCCTTTAACCAATTTGGTGGGCTTTATTTCAAGATCAAATTCAAGGATCTTGGCAATCTACTTGCTCCTTGTTTCGTCTATGTCAGGCTGAATGAGGATCTCCTTCACAGAAGTTGAAGGGACATATGCTATGACTTTTGAATGTAGCACATAAACTTTGAAAGATTTGAGAGCTTTAACCAAAGCATAGGCATGTTTTTCCATGATGTCATACTTTATTTCAGCATCTCTCAGTGCCCTACTGAAAAAGGAAATGGGTTGCTCTAACCCCTCGGCATTTTTCTGCAATAAAACAGCTATTATTGTGTTAAATGAAGCAAAAGAGAAAATCAGAAACTCCTTGGAGTAGTTAGGACTGATGAGCACAGGTGCTTGAGTCAAGGCCTTCTTTATCTGTCCAAAAGAGTTACGAGATTCAACGGTCCATTTGATTTCATTTCCTTTCCTCAACATGGTTGTGATAAACTTTACCAACTCAGCAAAATTTGAAACAACCCTTCTCATAAAATTAATTTTCCCCAAAAAAGACTGAACTTCTTTCTTGGATCTAGGGAGTGACAAAGCTTGGATAGATTCTACCATGCTTGCATCAATCTTTACCCCCTCAGCTGACACAATGTGCCCCAATAGTTTCCTCTCTTTCATGGCAGATAATGACTTCTTGGGATTTAAAGAGAGACCAAATTTTATGCATTTCAAGAAGACTCTTCTCAGATGATCATAATGTTCTTTATCAGATTGTGAGAACATTGTTATGTCATCCAAATAAATGACCACAAACTTGTCATTTTCTTCAATAAAAGTTATGTCCATGGCTCGCTGAAAGGTTGCTCATGTGTTCATCAATCCAAAGGGCATCTTAGCGTACATGAATGTACCCCAAGGAGTGGTGAAAGTTGTCTTCTCTCTGTCTTCAGGTAAGACAGAGACTTGATTGTAGCCAGAAAATTCATCAATCATAGACATCATGGATGCCCCTGTCACCCTTTATAATATGTGTTCCATCTTGGGCAAGGGGTAATTATCTTTTTTAGAGCTTCTGTTCAGATTTCGGAAATCCACACAAAGTTTGATTTCTCCATTCTTCTTTCTTACTAGGACCAAGTTGGCCACCCATTCAGAATACCTCAAAGGAATGATAATCTGGTCATCCAAAAGTTTTTAACCTCCTTCTCCATAATGGGAAGCATCATAGGATTCATTTGTCTCAACTTCTGCCTAAATGGCTTGGACTCTTCCTTCAATGGGATCTCGTGCTCAATGATACTTGTGTCATATGTACTGAGATATTCATATGTCCAGGCAAACACATCAGCAAACTTCTTTAACA
Source organism: Picea glauca (assembly GCA_000966675.3). Taxonomy (NCBI): domain Eukaryota; kingdom Viridiplantae; phylum Streptophyta; class Pinopsida; order Pinales; family Pinaceae; genus Picea; species Picea glauca. Next base: position 79,543 of record JZKD02S1097681.1, read on the forward strand.
TCTCAACATATTCGGCCCTTTTCTCTCTTGACAAGCTGCTTGACAACTTGACAAATTTGGGATCCTTCTCTATACCAATATTGTACTCAGTTACTTCAGCATCATCAGTTGAACCTCTAAACTTTACTACCACATCATTCCCATCAAACAATCTTTCCAAAGGAACTAGTCCCTTTAGAATGTGGTTGCTAAGCAAGTGAACAATATGGTGATTAGCAATTTTATTTAAAAATACATTAGCATGAGGGCTACTTTCAGAATCATGATCATGATCAATATGTAATGTAGAGAACTCATCAATAGACTCAATAAAAATTTTGATTTCATTATCATCCACAAACACCTTCCAATGCTTGATATTGTCAGGTACATAGGATCTATATTTCACCCCTACATCATACTTGAGTTTAGGTGGCAATGGGACTCTGAAATGGCTTGTTGAAACAGCCAAAGAATCAACCATGGGATTCTCCTCTCTTGGAATAAATGAAATGTTGAAAGCTATGAAGAAACTGTCAACTAGGTCCCATACTTCATTTATGTAAGTCTTAATCCTAGGGTGCTTTGCTTGATAAATATTTTTTATCTGATGAACAATTAGTTCTGCATCCCCAAATAATGATAACCCTTCAATCCCCGTGTCTTTTGCAGCCCTTAAACTGAAAACAAGAGCTTCATACTCTGCCACATTATTTGTAGCTTCAAATTCTAGCTTGTAGGACAAAGGTATAGTCTCTTGACAAGGTGAAACAAAGACCACTCTAGCACCAGCACCTTCCTTAGAAGAGGCTCCATCAAATAACATCTTCCAAACAGAGGTATTTGGAGGAGGGATTTCACAAAGAGTAATGGATTGTTTTTTGATTTCAAGAGGAGGTTCAGGAGTATTAGTGAGCTGCAATAGGCTGGATCCCAAATCAGTGTCAATAGCAAAAATAGGATGGTTGGTGGGGTTTGTTTCATGACTAATGATGTAGGCCAACTGAGCTTCCCTGTAAATTCTTCTATGCTCACTCCCAAACATAGGAATGGTGGCATATGTGAGGTCCATATACAAATTTCCCCCAAGTATTTTATCCAATATCTTGACAATAACATACCAAACTTGGGGTGAACATCAGCCACTACAATTTCCATGACCATACTTTTCATGGGAAACTGAAACAAGGTCACAATCAGATCTTTGATGACCCCTAGACACTTCACTTTCCTAGATTCAAAAGAATATAAGTCATGGTAGGATTTTGTGATTTCTAATCCAAGTTCATCCATGACTACTTTGGGCATGAGATTGTGAGATGCCCTTGAGTCCATCAAACAATTATGCATCACCTTATCATGTATGTTTAGTGATGTATAGAAGGGAGGGGATGAATCATCTCTATCTTCTATCAAAGGACCTAAGATGATTGTTGGCTTTTCATCCTGAAGATTAATTGAGTCAGTGGTATTTGAGTAGGATTTAGACAACAACATTTTGGAAAGACATTTTTTAACTTCTTCAATTTTTATCAGTTCTAAAAATGTCAAAGGGATTTTGATTTTTGGGATCTCATTTTCATAACTAAAGGAGGGTGGAGATTTCAAGATCTCCTTGATTTCTGGGATAGGATCCTCAACCAAAACTGGGGGGCTTTGAGCCAATTTCTCTTTGCTGCCAACTGTCATAGCCTTGGTAGATTTTTCTGTTTTTGTGGGCTGATCAGAAGCATTAGTCTTTTCCCCTTTCTTTTTAGATCTCAGATCATATCTACTAGGATTCTCTTTTTCCTTCTCTCCCTTACTTAATTCATTTATTTTATTATCCAATAAGGAATTCCCATATGTAGATTGGGTTAAGTGAGGGGATGGAGGGGTGTCACCCAAGCAATGGATCTTAGTATCATCTTCTTCATCTTCTCCTTCCTCGTCATCCAAAAGGTTGTTTTGTAAGGGAGTTTGGATCTTTTGGTCATCCCTTTCTTTGTTTCTGGGATCTCTTGTAAGAGTCTGAGGAGCATTATTAGGTCTCCTGAAACCACCTCTGTTATCATCATTTTGTGTATTTCTACAAGTCTGTTTTCCCTTAAACTTTAACTTTTCCATCCCAACAGAAAGAGATTTTACTAATTTGGTAAGTTCAATAACTTGGGGGTGGACAATAGAGGAATCAGAGGTTGAGGCTTCATTTCTACTCTTTCTCCTATCTTTATCAGACTTCCCTCTAAGTTGATCAGATGCCACTATGTTAGATTCTACCTCCACGGGTGCATCTTGCATATGAGCTAAGGAGGAAGATCTTCTTTCTCTCAGTAAAAGGCAAAAATCAGGGTCACAAGCACTGGCATAGGTGATTTTGGTAGAGGTATCTATAGACTTTATCTCAGGAGGGATCTTATTGTACATTTTGTTGAATCTTTGAGAGAAATCAAAGACAGACTCTCCTTGTTTCCTCTTTAGGGATCCAAATTTTGTGATATAATACAAAAATTATTTTTTGTCCCCCCACTGCCTCAGAAAAACATCACCTAAAGCTTCAATATCGACGATAGATCCAAGGGGAAAATCCCTAAACCACTTCTTAGCCTCACCATCAAGGCTATAAACAAAAATTCTCATCCATACATCTTCATTCTCAATGGCATGGTTGTTTGTATAACTATAAAAGGATTCAAGATGTTCTTTTGCAGTTATGTCTCCCTCACCTGTGAACTTGGGCAACTGCTTAAGGTATCTATCCGCTGGCAAAGCATTGAGAGGTTGAGGCGGGACAAGATGGGCATACCTAGCAGCTACTATAGCTTCCATTCTAGTTCAGGGGGGATTAGCTCCTACCATTTGTATATGAACTAGAGGAGAACCCAGAGGGGATGGAGTTGGGCTATGTGAAACTGGGACAGTGTTCCTGGGAGGTGAAGACAAGAGGCTTAAGGGAATAGAAGTCTCCCCTTCTGCAACTACAACAACTTTAATATGAGGAGGAGTAGGAAAGTCTTCTAAGGTCAAATCTCTCTCCTTCCACTTCACAACTTCGAGGGAGAAAGGGGTGTCAAAGCTCTCTCCTTCCAAACCAAGAATAGGAGGGGAGAAATTAGCAGGAAATCTTCCAAAACTTCAATTTCTTGAAACTCTCGTAGTTTGTATAATAGGAGAATCAGAAACAGCTACTGGAGTTTGTAAAGAGGAATTATACAAATTATCAGAAAAACTCGGTACAACAATGGAGGTACCTTTTTGAGTGGTCTTTCCCTTTCTGATAATTTCCTCCGAGTCAGCTTCAGACATTGCTAGAGGCAGCAATGAAGTGGACCTTGTGTGTCTGCCTTTAGGAGACAGAACTAAAACGATGGAGTCGAAATAGTGGAGTCGTCGGGTGCAAGTTGCAATATTCAATGGTACTGATATCTGATGCACCTTCAAAATCAGAGCTTCCTTTTCGTTCTATCCCAGGGAAAAGTCTTCAATTTGTTCCCCGACAATGGTGCCAGAAATGTTAGCACTAGAAGTCACCTTCATATTGCATTGAAGGTAATTCCAATACCCATCAGTTTATATGTCATGGTTAATTGAGTTTTGAGTGATCAAATGGAGAAAACTCAATAATAATAGTGTTCTAACTCAGAAATCTAGACTAGCATGCATAAGCAATTGAGGTCTAGAATCAACTTCAGTCAATAAGTTGGAGTAAGGGTGATTAGGAGGAAGATTTAGTGAGAAATTTGTAGAGGTCCGCTATGAACATCAGATTTTCCAGCACCCTAAGGAAGAAAAACTTAAACACAAGGTCCTCTTAGATTCAAATTTCAAGGAAGTTGAAAGAAATCATAACAGTGCTATAATCAAACATTTATCATAATACAGTTACAACAAACCATGTGAATCAATCAAACATGAACTCTCTCAGTATCAAGAAAATAAGATGGAGTAAGAAAGTTGACTTAGATTAACCAAGATGTCTCAAAAACAAATACATAACCAGATAACCAGTTGTTCTCAATCAAAATATTACAATATCAGGGAACTTAGCTCACCCATTTGACCTTAACAAAATATCAAAACTACCTATATATACTAAAATGTTGCAACCACCAGGAATGTGATCAGATCACTGCCTTCAAAGCCTTCAGTCAGCACCCACTCTGTCAGGTTGTGCAGACCTCATTATGTCAGATGCGAGCCAGGCATAGTTATGTGCTTTACAGGAAAAATTGCCCATAAAGAAGATTTGGATCGTAAGTGTGTCTTCATGGATTCTCTCTGCAACGTTTTCCATTTATGGAATGAGGCAAAGTCTCAACTGTTGCCCACAATCTTCAATAACTATCTTCATTAGGATTAGGACTGGGCCTGACACCCATAACTGTTCTCATACGGTGCCTATGACTTATGTGAGTCCATCATGATGCCTCGAGGCCATGAATGGTCTTTGTCTGTGAATAATGCAATATTTGCAGGTGGAATTCTAATAGCGCATGCGCAGGGGTGATTTGGAGCGAGGTGCTTGGAGAAAACTCATATGGCCCAACGAGTGAGTGATGGCCATGTGGAAGGAATCGATTGGGGGAGCAGAGGCTAGGACGAGGTTGTTGATGCAGGAGCATCACCAACTCAGCAAGCGTGGAGCCAGCGCATGTGTTTTTAAACACATGACATATAAAGCTTGATAACTCTTTTTGAATTTTCAATTAAGATGAAGCGCCATATCTTTCAATGAAACATTTATGAAGGAGCGCCTGTTGTATTACAACAGACCTCGAGCCTTACGCTCTTGTCTGAATTAGATAGGAGGCATTTAATCTAGTTAATGCAGATACATAGATGTTTAAGTATAGATTAGACAGTTTAGAGTTCGAGAGGGAAAACGGATATAGACACCCTCCTTTGTACATTTTTTATTATTCAGATTATTCAGGAGCAAGAGGGGAGAGCAAGCAGAGAATTTGTGAAGAACACCCATGTACATATGTTTTTGAATTAATAGAAGAGAGTCTTTGATTCATGGCTGGTGTTGTTTCTCTGTGTATGTTGTTTATGTGCTCATGAATGTTTGCTTCTGTTATGCATTTGCTTTGAATATGTTGTGCTTAAGATTTCAGAGGTTTAACTGAAATCTGAGAGAGGAGAGAATAAGTTTCAGTTGTTTCTCTGTCTGAGCCAGGAGATTCCTGCATAGAGTGCAGTTCAATTCATCAACATAGAGTGCGTTGATGAGGCTCAGCGGTTAAACCCTTATTCTTGTTCACCCAAAAGTTAGTTTGGGTTGGTAGAGTCACGCAGGAGAAGTGCAGGCTGAACTTGAAGTCTCAGTAGCTAGCCTGAGCAAAGGAAGGCATAGACTATTGTCGCCAGAAGTGCACAGAGTCTGAGAGACTCAACACTTGGAGAATTGTTGAAGGTTGAGCACGAGAAGTGTGGGCAAAGCCTCTGAGAGAGTCAGAGTTGACAAGCCCAGGAGGGTAAGTGCCAGCGTAGGTCTTGGAACAAATCCTCAGGAGGAACACTTAGCCGTTCGAAAGGAATCCTCAAGGAGGAGAAACCAACGGTTAGGATTCACCGAGGGAACTAGTGAAATCCCGTCAGTCGTCAGATCTCGGGGAGTTGCACAGGGTTTAAGCACTAGCGAGCAGAGGAGGAGTCATCAGGATATTGGTGACGTCGGGGTTTCAGAAGGTAAGAGACTTGAGACCTTGAAAGTCTCAAAATCCCAAGAAAGGATCTCAGCCGTCGATCTCGGTAGGACACGTGTCAAGGAGCCAGGGAGCGTCAGGGTTCAGTCCATCGGGATATCGGAATTTTCGAGGGCATAGAAATCTCGCATCAAGAAATCGCGATCCGCGATTTCCCGACGAGCGCTTTGGGCCGGTCATCAGCGAGGACACGTGGTGGAAGATCCTGGTGAGTCGATGTTTGGAGCCATCGGGGTTTCCAGGAATGAAAAAACACTTGCATCAAGAAATCACGATCGGCGATTTCCCGACGCGGTTAGAGCCATTGATCGGAGGGACATGTGGCGAGAGATCCCGAGGAATCGGGGTTCGACATTTCAGGATTTTCGTTGTTGAAAGAATCACTGCAGAAGGATTTTCGAAACTCTGAAACGTGATAGCCATACGATTGCGTGTTGAGTGGAGGACAGGTGTCAGAAGATTGAGCCTCGCCTTAAGGTGACGACCAGTGGCATCGAAGATCGGGGATCGGAGATTCCAGGAGTGCGAGTTCTTCGCATTTCAAACTCGCAAACTCTGAAATCCCGATAAGGGGGAAGGACACGGTCACGTGGGTTGGCAGGTCACACGAGGAAGGAGAAGCCGGAGGGCTAGCACCATAGTGGAAGCGCCATCGCAAATCGGGATTCAGAGACTTGGGGAGGCAATGAAACTCTACATCACATTTGTCGATTTCCCGATAGGGAAAACTCAGACAGGAACAAGGAAGCGTTGGCATTGAGACCCATCGGGTTTCGGGGTTTTGTAATACCCATTTTTTCACGAGTACAGGACTCGTGACCCTGCGAGGTCCGATTTCCGGATATAACACAGGGGAGTCATAAGGATAGTTCTGTGGGTAGAGAAAAGTCTCGATAGGAGATTTGGAGAGTGTTTCAGCTCTTCGGGCCAAAGGGAAAAGAAGGTCCTGGTAGTTGCAGACGTGCCCTGGGTGGCACGCTGCGTCAAAGTGGTATCAGAGTGAGAAAATCTCTTTGTTTTTTGTAGCAGAGAAGAAAGGAGAATTCACCATGCCACCACGGAGAAGAGATAGACATTCACCCAATCCAGAGGAGGAAGGGGAATCGTCCAGAGAAAGTGGTAGGCTAGGGCAGAATCTGGAAGTAGAAAGACAACTGCAAGAATTACGCTCTATGATTGTGGATATCGGAATAAAGCAAAGGCGCAAAACTGAACAGGAGATACCAGTGAATCCGAGGATGAAGATGACGTTGGACAAGGAGCAGGAGAAATCCCAGCAGAAGATGCAACAAATGAGCGATTAATGAAAGCTATCACCCGGATGAGTTCAAAAACAAAAATGGACATTCCGACTTATGAAGGAAATCTGGATGCAGAAGAGCTGTTGGATTGGATTAGAGCTCTTGACACCTACTTTGATTATGAGCATATCGAAGAGGATAAAAAGGTCAGACATGTTGTCACCAAATTGAAGGGACACGCAGCATTATGGTGGGACGAACTTCAAGCAGATAGACGCTGCAAAGGTAAGCAAAAGATTGAATGTTGGGATCAAATGGTTGCGAAGATGAAAGCAAAGTTCATCCTAAGGGATTATCAAATCACACTGTTCAGGAGGATGCAGAACCCGAGACAGAAGTTGATGATGGTGAAGGAGTATACTGAGGAATTTTATAAGCTCAATATCAGAGCAGGTCATCGGGAGAGCGATGATGAAAAAGTTGTCAGGTATATGAATGGCTTAAGATACGATATCCAGGATGAGATGAGTATGGCAACCATCCGAACGGTTCAGGATGCGTATCAAATGGCGTTGAAGACTGAGGAAAAGCTAAGTCGTAAGCCAGGACAGCGAGGCCGAGGTAGGAGCCAACCGAAAGGTAAGTTAGTTGCTCAAGATAGATTCTAGAAATCTAAGGATGACTGGAAGAAGCCTCAAACGAGAACAGAAAGAGGTGGAAGTTCACAGTGAAGGCAACAGACAGAACAAGGTGGAGGATACGTTGACGCAAACACATTTTCTCGTACCAAAGGTAGAGGAAGAGGCAGAGGAGGAAACATCACATGTTACACATGTGGGAAAAATGGACACAAGGCAATTGACTGTCCAGATAGGAAGACAGATAAAGGAGAAGCTCACATCGCCCAAGCACCAAGGTGAGATGCTGAGGAAGAAGACACAGAAGACGGAAGGTCATTAATGATGTGTAAAGTTCTCTTAACACCCGAGAAGGAGGTGGAGGACGCAGTTCAAAGAAACATGCTTTTTAGAACCACATGCAAGACCAAAGACAGGAAATGCCAGGTTATTGTGGATAGCGGAAGCATAGACAATCTCGTTTTGAACGAGATGGTGGAGAAACTGGAGCTGGAGACAACAGATCACCCGAGTCCATATAAAGTTTCATGGCTGCAGAAGGGACATTAGGTAAATGTCATTAAACAGTGCTTAGTTGACATCAAGATAGGAAGATACAATGATAGGATTTTATGCGATGTTATTCCTATGGATGTATGTCATGTATTGCTAGGTAGACCATGGAAATATGACAGAAACGTAATTCATGATGGGAAGATGAATACGTACACTTTGGAGAAGAATGGAAGAGCACATACGCTGAATCCAATTAAGGATAAAGAAGTAAAACTAGAACCGAGGAATACTATACTTCTCATGAGTGGGAAGGAACTTCTGGCAGAAGTAAAGAAGAAGGAAGATCCATAATTCCTTGTGGTCAGGAAACTAAAAGTTGTTTTGACCAGCACAAGGGTGGATGATCTGCCAAAGGAAATTCAGGAACTGCTGGAAGAGTTCGCTGATATAGTGGTGGACGAGTTAACTCATTCATTGTCGCCGATGAGGAGCATAAGCCATCATATAGACCTCATACCAGGAGCAAGTTTGTTGAACAAAGCAGCGTACAGGTTGACGCCGCAGGAGAACGAAGAGGTCAAAAGGCAGGTACAGGAGCTACTAGATAAAGGACTGGTCAGGGAAATTCTTAGTCCGTGTGTCGTTCCAACGGTACTGAATCCAAAGAAGTATGGAGGTTGGAGAATGTGCATTGATTCCAGATCCATCAATAAGATAACCATTAGGTACAGGTTTCCATTTCCGAGGATGGATGACTTGATGGACTGCTTGAGTGGAGCAGAGTTTTTTTCAAAGGTTGATTTGAAAAGCGGATACCATCAAATTCGCATGAGGGAAGGCAATGAATGGAAGACAACCTTCAAGACTAACGAAGGTTTGTATGAGTGGTTGGTCATGCCGTTTGGCTTGACAAATGCACCAAGTACATTCATGAGGCTGGTGAATGAAGTGTTGAAAGAGTTTATTGGTAAGTTTGTCATTGTTTATTTGGATGACATCTTGATTTTCAGCAAGTCAAGAGAAGAGCATCTAAAGCATTTAGCTGCAGTAATGAGGAAGCTACAGCAAGAGAAGTTGTTAATCAACATGAGGAAGTCTTCATTTATGAAGAGAGAGCTCATTTACTTGGGATTTGTCATATCGGCAAATGAATTGAAGATGGATCCAAGTAAAGTAAGGGTGATTAAGAATTGGCCATCACCAAGAAATGTTTTCGAGGTGAGAAGTTTCCACGGAATGGCAAGTTTCTACAGGAAATTCATTAGGAATTTTAGTGGAATTAGAGCAGCAATGATGGACACAGTTAAGAAAAGACATAAATATTTTCATTGGACTGAATCGGCAAAGAAGAGCTTCAATCTGTTGAAGCGGAAGATCACAAAACAACCGGTTTTGGTATTGTTGGATTTTGCAAAAATTTTCCAAGTGAAATGTGATGCAAGTGGCTTTGCCATAGGAGCGGTATTGAGCCAGGAGGACAGACCAATCGCATATTTCAGCGAGAAGCTGGATGAGGCCAAGGTTAAGTATTCAACGTATGATAAATAATTTTATGCCATCATACAGGCGTTGAAGAAGTGGAGGCATTATTTGATGCCAAAAGAATTTGTATTGTATACTGATAATCATGCACTACAGTTTGTAAGTCAACAAGAGAAGATGAATCAGAAACATGCAAAATGGGTAGAGTATATGCAGAATTTTACATTTGTGATTAAACACATTTCAGGGACTGCTAACAAAGTGGTTGATGCTTTGAGCAGGAAGTGTTTGTTGCTGCAGGAGTTTCGAGTCAAAACATTGGGTTTTGAAAATCTAAAGGACATGTATGCAGGTGATGCAGATTTTGCAGAGGCATATGAGGCAGCTGAGAATCCATTTCTCAGAGACAGAAGCCCATGGATGGATTACCTGATCCAAAATGGACTGTTATTCAGAGGCAATCAGTTATGCATTCCACATTGCTCCATGAGGGAGAATTTGCTAAAAGAAAAGCATAGTGGCAGATTAGCAGAACATTTTGGCCACGATAAGACATTTGCAAAGCTGAGTGAAGCCTATTTCTGTTCAAAGATGCGAACAGATGTCAAGAAGATTGTTGACAGGTGCAGGATTTGTCAGCATTCAAAGGACAGAAAGCAAAATGCGAGATTCTATCAATCATTACCCATACCTGAGAGGTTGTGGGATGAAATCAGCATGGATTTCATATTGGGATTACCGAGAACGCAAAGAGGACATGATTCGATCTTTGTGGTGGTTGAAAGGTTTTCAAAAATGGCACATTTTATTCCATGCCATAAGACCAGCGATGCGACTCATATCGTGAATTTGTTCTTTAAGGAGGTCGTTAGACTTCATGGTTTACCCAGAAGCATTGTATCGGACAGGGATACAAAATTCATTGGACATTTCTGGAGAACACTCTGGAAGAAGATGGGAACTCACTTGATGTTTAGTTCTTCCTATCATCCACAGACAGATGGGCAGACAGAGGTGGTCAACATAAGTCTTGGGGATTTACTCAGAAGCCTGGTGACAGAGCACCACAGCAACTAGGACAATGTGTTGCCACAAGCAGAGTTCACGTACAATGATTCAGTGAATCGAAGTACAGGCAAAAGCCCATTTGAAATTGTATATGGCAGGCAGCCGAGAGGAGTATCTGAACTCAGGGATTCAGAACAGATAATCACAAAGAGTGTAAACGCTGAAGAATTCGTAGAAGCGATGGAAGAACTTCACAACAGAGTGAAACAGCGATTGCTGGAATCGAACCAGGAATACAAGCGCAGAGCAGATCAGTATCAGAGACAACTTCAATTCGAAGTTGGTGATCTAGTTCTGGCACATCTGAGGAGAGAAAGGTTCCCAAGGGGAACATACAATAAACTGAAAATGAATAAAATTGGGCCATGCAGAGTCCTGAAGAAATTGGGAGAAAATGCTTATGAGATTGAACTGTCGGATGAGATTGGAATATCTCCGACATTCAATGTTTTAGACTTATATCCATATAAGGCTGAGGAAACAGGAACTGGAAATGATGAGCAGCCTGAGATCCAGTGGAAGAAGCAGATGCCGAGGGCAAAAAGGCCATAGATGGAGCGTATACTTGACAAGAGGGTCAGCAAAAGAACCAGACGGAAGCAATACTTCGAGTATCTGGTGAAGTGGAAAAATCACCCAGTGGAAGATGCCAGCTGGGAGACGGAAGCAGTTATCCAAAATCATGGACAGACCATGCAGGAGATCATGGACATGAGCCCGTGAAAGTTTTCAAGCCGAGGAGTATGATGCAGGAGCGTCGCCAACTCAGCAAGCGTGGAGCCAACGCATGTGTTTTTAAACACATGACATATAAAGCTTGATAACTCTTTTTGAATTTTCAATTAAGATGAAGCGCCATATCCTTCAATGAAACATTTATGAAGGAGTGCCTGTTGTATTACAACAGACCTCGAGCCTTACGCTCTTGTCTGAATTATATAGGAGGCATTTAATCTAGTTAATGCAGGTACATAGATGTTTAAGTCTAGATTAGACATTTTAGAGTTCGAGAGGGAAAATGGATATAGACACCCTCCTTTGTACATTTTTTATTATTCAAATTATTCAGGAGCAAGAGGGGAGAGCAAGCAGCGAATTTGTGAAGAACACCCATGTACATATGTTTTTGAATTAATAGAAGAGAGTCTTTGATTCAATTTCATGGCTGGTGTTGTTTCTCTATGTATGTTGTTTATGTGCTCATGAATGTTTGCTTTTGTTATGCATTTGCTTTGAATATGTTGTGCTTAAGATTTCAGAGGTTTAACTGAAGTCTGAGAGAGGAGAGAATAAGTTTCAGTTGTTTCTCTGTCTAAGCCAGGAGATTTCTGCATAGAGTGCAGTTGAATTCATCTGCATAGAGTGCGTTGATGAGGCTCGACGGTTAAACCCTTATTATCGTTCACCCAGAAGTTGGTTTGGGTTGGTAGAGTCGCGCAGGAGAAGTGCAGGCTGAACTTGAAGTCTCAGTGGCTAGCCTAAGCAAAGGAAGGCATAGACTACTGTCGCCAGAAGTGCACAGAGTCTGAGAGACTCAACACTTGGAGAATTGTTGAAGGTCGAGCACGAGAAGTGTGGGCAAAGCCTCTGAGAGAGTCAGAGTTGACAAGCCCAGGAGGGTAAGCGCCAGCATAGGTCTTGGAACAAATCCTCAGGAGGAACACTTAGTCGTTCGAAAGGAATCCTCAAGGAGGAGAAATCGATGCTTAGGATTCACCGAGGGAACTAGCGAAATCCCGTCAGTCGTCAGATCTCGGGGAGTTGCACAGGGTTTAAGCCCCAGCGAGCAGAGGAGGAGTCATCGGGATATTGGTGACGTCGGGGTTTCAGAAGGTAAGAGACTCGAGACCTTGAAAGTCTCGAAATCCTGAGAAAGGATCTCAGCTGTCGATCTCAGTAGGACACGTGTCAAGGAGCCAGGGAGCGTCGGGGTTTAGTCCATCGGGATATCAGAATTTTCGAGGGCGTAGAAATCTTGCATCAAGAAATCACGATCCGCGATTTCTCGACGAGCGCTTTGGGCCGTTCATCGGCGAGGACACGTGGCGGAAGATCCTGGTGATTCGGTGTTTGGAGCCATCGGGGTTTCCAGGAATGGAAAACACTTGCATCAAGAAATCGCGATCGGCGATTTCCCGACGCGGTTAGAGCCGTTGATCGGAGGGACACATGGCGAGAGATCCCGAGGAATCGGGGTTCGATATTTCGAGATTTTCGTTGTTGAAAGAATCACTGCAGAAGGAGTTTTGAAACTCCGAAACGTGATAGCCATACGATTGCGTGTTGAGTGGAGGGCAGGTGTCAGAAGATTGAGCCTCGCCTTAAGGTGACGATCGGTGGCATCGGAGATCGGGGATCGGAGATTCCAGGAGTGCGAGTTCTTCTCATTTCAAACTCGCGAACTCCGAAATCCCGATAAGGGGGAAGGACACGGTCACGTGGGTTGGCAGGTCACACGAGGAAGGAGCAGCCGGAGGGCTAGCTCCATAGTGGAAGCGCCATCGCAAATCAGGATTCAGAGACTTGGGGAGGCAGTGAAACTCTACATCACATTTGCCGATTTCCCGATAGGGAAAACCCCGACAGGAATAAGGAAGCATTGGCATTGAGACCCATCGGGTTTCGGGGTTTTGTAATACCCATTTTTTCACGAGTACAGGACTCACGACCCTGCGAGGTCCAATTTCCCGATATAACACAGGGGAGTCATAAGGATAGTTCTGTGGGTAGAGAAAAGTTCCGATAGGGGATTTGGAGAGTGTTTCAGCTCTTCGGTCCAAAGGGAAAAGAAGGTCCTGGTAGTTGCAGACGTGCCCTGGCTGGTGCGCTGCGTCAGTTGCGGTGGCAAGGGAAAGTGGAATGTGAGTGGGACAGGTATCGGGAAGGGAGATGTGATAAGTGGAGAGAGGGTGCTTGAGCTTCTTAGGCCTCCAATCTTTTCATTTTCCCTGTGGAAATCATGGGCAGAATGCCATATGATTTACACCATAATTCTCTTGAGGTTAAACCTCAATTTATGTCTGATTCTTAAGAAAAAGTATGCAGATCCTTGTGTTAAAAGGGTCATTCCTTGATACCCTCACAGTAATTTGGATGTGACAAGGACTGGCTGGAAGATAGGCGATACTTCTCATATTGTACCCTCGTAGTTCTACCTGTGCCTTGTTTGTACTTACCATGCACTCCTTCATTAGTACCTACCTCACTCATCTTCTAACCCTTCCATTGCAAGTGCTTAAATCCTCACATCTTTACCTTCTACTTGTGGGCAGGTAGCCCTGTAATGGCCTCATATCCTTCTAACTAAAAGGAAATAAGTATTCAAGTCCCTTAGAAATCACAAGAGTTAGGTATTCCTATACATCGATACATGGATTCGTAATGTTGTGTAAAGTTTGAAATTATAAGATCTAAGGATCGAGATCCTAAGAAATAGGGTGTTTGTTCCATACTAATCTCTTTGAAAAGTTATAATGACAATTAAGTAGTTTTTCTCATGTCTATACATGTGAGAGAAGGAAATAGTTCATTTGTCATAGTGGTTGCATGTCTAATCCTTCAAACAATGATTGCTAGCAAATCATGTGCACACGTGTTGTAGTTCAATTGAAGGGATTTGCCACTCCCGATTGCACTTGTAGCAATATTCAATTAAATCAGCTTCTTAACAATCTACAATATGATTTGGTCCATTGGCTTAGTTACTTATAGTTTTAATGTTTAAATAAAATGCAGCATGACACATAGTGTATAACATGTTGATTTTATGTATTTAAAACTATTTATCTAGCATGTCTCGTCTATTTCTAGATTATAAGAGTGTCATACCCACCTGCAAGTGAAAACAAACAACCTAGATCCTATATCCTAATATCATGGTTTTTTCAGGGTTTTGGAACAAAACAAAGTAAGTAACTCATCTTTGTTATTCAGGTTTGGACCACAGGAGGGATATTTTGACAACAATCCTCACTCAGGGAGCCCAATAGTCATAGGTCGGTTCCTTTAAAAGAAAAAAAAACTAAACGGCTCATTTGGTTAACTCTAATATTCAATGAGAAAATGAAAGTTATATGTTATAGTGACAAGAGTTATGTTAGTCAATGGATCTCTAGTCAATTTCAAAGTTTCTTTCATGAAAGGATTTTGAATAATAACATCACATGGTAGCAAGTAATGATCATTGGAACCTAAAAGATGCAACTTTTGCCCTCAGTTCATTAACTTCCTTCTTCCGTGGGTGACTACTCTTATTGCGCTTATATTAATATCAGTTAGATGTTAGCTAGGAACATAAAGCAAAAGGCACAAAACAATGAGACTATCTCAGCATCGGGCATGGACTCACTGCTTTGCAGCTTCCCTTGTTTTATAATGGAACACTCTAACAAAATATAAAGAAGGGATCAATAGGGGGTCTTCGCTTATTTGCAAGATTGAGATAATAGTGATTGTCTAAATACTTTAGGTGTATCACATACCCATTAGACCTAGCATTTTAGTAGAAGGAAGTGCATATTATGTTCATGTACATTTACTACAGTAAATACCCCTTGATGTAAAATTTGGTATGGTATGCAAAGAGTTTGAAAAATAAATACCCTTTACACATTGTATTTAAGAAAATTAATTTTTTAGGATATCTTTTTTTAATATGTAAATATCAAATTTAAACAAAAGGGAGTTGCAAAGGTAGCAAGTCCATGCCTTCAATTAATATTCAAAACAAGAGGTAGCAGTGGTAAGAAAGGAAATTTACTTTTTTGACAGATTACCATTTAGATTAGAGCAAACACGCAATACCGGCATAGATGAGACAGATGAGGAAACCGTACTCTTGAGATGAACTCTTATCTAATTTTCAAAGTGCAGATACAAGAATTTTGACCCTCGTGTATTAAAAGTGTTATATATTTGGATGAAGGATGAGGATGAAAATTATGCTTATTGCAGTGCATGGATGTGAATTTGCAGAATCTTGGTCCAACCAGTGAGGAGCTCGACATGTATTCCATATAACACATGGGTTTTTGGGCAGCGGCAATGAATATCTGCTATAGTTCATATATCCTTTGTGTTAAGCACTGGTCACATTAATACTTTGGTTTTATAATGGTGATAATGGATGGATGGTATATGTCATATAACATAGGTTCCGCAACTTTTAAAAAGACTCATAAGAAATTTGGCATCTCATTTATAAGGTGAAAAATACAAGTTCGCTTCAAAAATAATTGAATATTGAGCTATCCATGTTACTTTAAAATGACTATCCTTGTTTTGTTTAGCACCAAGAAAAAGGTTGTGAATGAACCCACATGAGCTCAACCATTGGTAACTTTTTTGGTTGTCCATTGGTCATAACAGTTGTTGCATGGAAAGCATGTAGAATATTATATGCTTCTAATGAAGCTCGTGACCACAAGTCAAAAGGCCTAGAAGACCAATAGGGAAATAGATCTATCTTTTTTCATTCACGGAAGGCTTGCAAGCTTAAGGATCTATGATATGCTCATAGGTGAAAGTGGATTAAAAATGTCCAATTCATATGTGAAATAAATGGCTAGTCTACAATGAAAATGGTTAGATGGAAATAGAGCTATATTTTTTCATTCTTGTGAGGAATCGTGTTTCATTCCTTCAAGTTGTGAAACCTAAAAGATGTAATCCGATAATGACCCCATGAGGCATCTTGTTCCATTCCTTGAAGTTGTGAAACCCGAAAGGCATAATCCCATAAGAACTTGGGCATAGCAAAAGGACAGGAAAGGAATGAATTGCAATAAGGTGTTCTCAAAGGTGGCTTCCGTGAGAACACCTATCTTTGTGCATTATTTTGAAAGGGTCACCATCCACTTCTCATCAAGGGTGCCAAGATGCAAGCAAGACACCGAACTAATCTTCTTTGGGGATCAAACGAGCTCATTCTTGGTGATATTCATGCATCACATTATTGGTGTTATTCACTCATTCATCATCGAGTCTATATAGTCATGTCATTCATCCTAAATTGGTGATATTCAATGGTTGAAAGGGACTACTCTCTTTTGCTCCATAATCTAAAAAATTAATACCTATTGAAATTGTGTCGGTGCTACTTGCTTCTCATTTATGGAATAGAGGATCCAAGCTTGTGTGTCCCTCCTACATAGTCGGTAAATGACACTATAAGTTACCTCAATATCTCTATGTCGCCCCCCTTAGTAGCTATCTCTCTTTCTTAGAAATCAATTATACATGGTGCTAGTTCATTAGCTTTCCATCCTCTTCATGTTGAAAATATAATTTTGTTGAATCCCTCTTGACAACCATCCATCCATATTGAAAAATATCAATCGTTGTAACATCCTCATTTAGCAATGTGTAGTTAAATACGATGCACGGTCATGGGCCCATATATGTAATTTGTAAATGTTGTATATCGTAATAATAAAATAAATGTGGTGTCGGTTGCGGGTGAACACAGACAGGGTAATTGGGGGCTAAGTTTCCACAAGAGAGGGGAATGTATAAGAGAGGGGTCCAAGGGGAATTATTCATGGGTATTAATTCCAACCCACTTTCCTAAAATCATTATTTTGAGTGAACCTTCTAAATTTCCTTTTTGAGTGTATGAGAGCCCAATCATTAATCACATATAAGAGGGTTGGTGGGAAAATTCACATCCCATAGTTATGAGAGCATGGGGGATGAGTAAAAACAACCTTGGGTAATGTGAGTCAACTTTCATGGGTAAAAGGGAAATTCAAATGTCAATTGTGGGTAGTTTTTGCATGCATTTTTTAGAGCAGCAAAGGAGTGGAGAGAATTGGAGCTTGAAGGAATCCATAGTAGGTGATGTGAGTAGCTTGTTGGAGCTCTTTTAGCATGAAGAAGTAGGTTGTTAGGCCTGTAGAGAGGGATATTTTTGTGTGAGAGATATTCCCTAGAATAGTGATTTGTTCTAAGAGTTTTCCTATGGTAGCTAGCATCCCTCGAGTCCCCGGAAATAGATATTCCTAGCCAACCTTGTGTTGGAGCCCTAGAGGGAAGTGGGGAGGCCTTAGGGACTGTGTGCAGTGAAGGGGGATCTTGTTCCTTGGGTTTTGCAGGTTGAGGGGAAGAGAGTTGGAGGATTGGGATAGTTTTAAGAAAACTAGTTGTTATGGGAGTGAATTGGATTGTGAGGGGCACACTCTTTTGTGGATTCATATCCCCAACTCAGGGGTGATTTGTTGTTGAGATTTGAAGAAGCAAATTTACGGTTGGGAGGAACATTTGTCCTCTGTAGTCAGTTGCTCATTTTCTAATTAAAAGATAAGTGCTTTTATCTTTGTTTACCACTGTTATTCATGGGTTTTATTATTGTGCATGTTACTCTGATTTTTAGGTGGATTGATGTTGTTGCGTATGTGTATAAATAGTTGCATTCGTGTTTTATAAATTTTGTTAAATGCATTTAGTTTAAGGGTGTCATAAAAATTTTATGGGTTGTGTAGTGGGGATCACTACATAGTGGTATCAGAGCTATGGTTGCAACACCATGTTGTATGGGTCTACTATAATAGGCAGAACTTAAATATGTGTGTAGATTTGGGTAAAAATATGTTTTTCCCAACATATGAATTTAGGGTCAAGGCCTGAAATTTCAAGTTTTTTGTATCTTATTGTTGTTGTATGGGGGTCAATTTTGTCCCTTAAGTGGTTAAATTTAGCTCAAACAGTCGAGTCGGGCATTTTTGCAACAACTGCAATAGTCGCGAGCTCGAAAATCGCAAAAATCGGCTAAGTATAGAAATGTCATCGAGTCACTGATACACTGTGTATCAATGAAAAAAAAATATCCTTCGTTGATACGTCAAGGAGAAAATGTGATTTCATAGGCAAGAAAAGCATATTTTTTATCGATACACCAGTGAAAAAGAATCATCTTTATCGACGATAAAGAAGGATCTTTATTAGCAATAAGGAAGGATTTCATCGACGAGAAAAGCAAATTTTTCACCGATACACTAGTAAAAAAGAATGATCTTTATCAGCAATAAGCAAGGATTTCATTAGTGGAAAAAGATAGATTTTTCGTTGATACACCAACAAAAAAGAGTGGATTTTTCGTTGATACACCGGCAAAAAAGAGTGATCTTTATTGGTGATAAATAAGGATCTTTATCGGTGATAAGGAAGAATTTTTGTTAGGGAGAAAAGCATATTTTTTGTCGATACACTGGAAAAAAAGAATGATCTTTACCAACGATAAAGAAGGATCTTTATCGACAATAAAGAAATTTATATATCAAAGAAAAAAGAGTATCATGTGTCGATACGTCGACGAGGAAAATACATTTTTTTGTTGATATTTTGGTGAAGAATGTGCTTTTGGAATTGATATGTTGAGGAGTAAAATAGAGTCTAGAGTCGATACATCGGCAAGTAAAATAGATTATGGTCTCTATACATCGGAAAAGAATGTACTTTTGGGACTGATATGTTGGCGAGAGGAAAATAAGAAGAAGAAGAAAGAAGGAAAGAAGTAAAATAAAGAAAAGAATAAGAGGAAGAGAGAGAGAGAAGAGAAAAAAGAGAGGAGGAAAACAGAAGGATAAAACTAATTATTTACAACAACAACAAAAAAAATTATTGGAGCCCAAAACTTGTTTTTGGCATAACAGGATCATTTTAACTCTAAATCAGATGAAATTTTAGGTGTGTTTCCACAGTGACAAGGGCTAAAAGAATGTCAGTGAGAGCCATTGGTTAATAATGATTTCATTTTCTAAAAAACATGAAATATTGACTTCTGAAGATCTGGGTTGTGATCGAAAATCGAGACCTGAATAAGGGTGAAAATTTTAGAGATAGATCAAAAGGAAAGCATGGCGATACCCATTTGGGATTATAACAAAATTCAAAGGGGTTTGGAGTGGAAATGTAGAAATAGGAAAAAATCCACTATTCCCAAGAGCATTTAGGGGATTTCTCAAACTTTCGAAAGAGGAAAAGGGAACCTAGATCAATTGTCCAAAAAAGTTTATTTACTTGACTTTTTATCTACTCATCAATCTGGACATTTTTTTCTTGAGGGGATTTCGGCAGTTTTGTTTCATTTGGGAGATGGCCATTTTTGGCCAAAAATTCCAAGTCTAAACGAAATGCAAAAGGCACAAATTAACAAATCTATATCAATGCAGAAGTCGGATGGAGTGTCATATCCTAAATATGAGAGTTGTTGTGTATTTAAAATCATGAATACTATCAACGCCCGATATAAGAAAATTCTTGGTTCTCGCAATATTTTCTTCTACAAAAAGCAGAAGTTAGCCCTTGATATTTTTGGTACCAGTGAAACAAGTGCAAAAGGGGTGAAACTATTGATTTCAAAAAGCCATAACTTTCAGCTCAAAAACCAGAATGAGGCATGGGTACAACCATCAGAAATATAATTAATAAGGGAATATGTTCGAAAGCTCAAGTTTTGATTAGTTTAGTAGTGTTCTTCAAAATATCGAGGAAAAAGGGGTATGTAGCTTAAATTAACGACATTTTTATAATATGATTAACTCTAACAAATAATTGTTGCATGCACATTCCTCGTAGAATTAGAGGTACAAGCCACATATCCAATCACTATATGAGGACTAGAGATATGGAATATTCCCAAGGATATTACATCCATGAGGAGGAGGTTAAAGGTTTACATGTCAGCATGGGAAATGTCAGGAAATGAAAGACACTTCCACACTAATACTAATAGAAGAGAAGAAGAATTTAATCAAGAATGCAAATGACACAAGAAATCATGCAGTACACCAATATTTTACCCTGGAAAACCATCTTTCCTTTGAGCATTATGCTCTCTTGTTGTCTTATTCAGTCAGAATAAAAGGTTACATGTCTAACCTTGGTCCACACCTAAGACACAATTGACATTATACCCTCCTGCATAGGAAATAACAACCATGTAGACAAATTGGTTTACATATGCATGACTAGCAACCTACACTTACACATGCATTAACCTACAAAAGTGCATTACAGCATTATCCTTTACGGGCTTACAACATGCCTCTTTATAGGCTTTACAGCAGGAAAAACCCTAAATATTGGCACCCAAAAATGGTTACAGATCCATGCATATCATTGGCTGCAAATCCCACAAATCTCGAGATTCTGTTACAGTCGACTCCAAGTCGGGTTTACCAGTCGGCCTTCATTCGATCTCTAGTTGGTCTTCTCATGACTTGTCATCGATATCTTCGACTTCGACTTTACCCAGTCGACTCCCTCAACCTTCAACTTGCTATCGATCTACCTCGACTTTGACATGTTTTCAATCCACCTCAACTTTGACTTCTTGTTGATCCACCTCGACTTCGACTGTCAGTCGATTCACCTCGACTAAAGTTTCACTGCAAAGAATATAACAACCCAACATTCTCCCACTTGTTGTATTTTTTGTTGAAACAGGAGATTCCTGAAATTTCATTCACAGACCCATGGTAGTAATTCCCATTGCCTCTCTACACTAAGAAAACTTCACATCACTCACAGAATTGGTCAACGAGTCTGTTATGTTTTCCAATGTGTCTACTTTCTCTAGTAGCACCTTGTTACTTTCCACCGTGTCTCTTATGAAATGGTATTGCAAATCAATGTGCTTAGTCTTTGAATGATAAGTAGGGTTCTTTGTCAGAAACATTGCTCTTTGGATGTCGCAACTTACCTTCATAGATCTTTGCTCAAACCCGATTCCTGAACAAAACCTTTGAAGCCATACTGCTTCTTTGATTCCATGA
Source organism: Picea glauca (assembly GCA_000966675.3). NCBI lineage: Eukaryota > Viridiplantae > Streptophyta > Pinopsida > Pinales > Pinaceae > Picea > Picea glauca. The sequence continues at coordinate 100,905 of JZKD02S1097681.1, forward strand.
GTGGTCTCCATGTATTCAACTTTTGTTGTCGACAAGGCTATGACCGCCTGTCGCTTACTCATCCAACTTATTGCTCCACTAAACATCTTGAAGACATATCTGTTGGTTGACCTCCATCGATCCATATCTCCAGCCCAGTTGGCTTCGACAAATCCATGTACATCTAATTTACCATTGTCACCTCCAGGTTTTCCTAGGATAGTCCTTTGTGCCACAGAAATACATGAATACTCTCTTGAAAGTTGTCTAGTGCTCCTTCCCAGGTTTCGACATGTACCTACTCAACAATATCACTACATGGGCAATGTTTGGTCGAGTGCAGACCATCGCATACATTAGACTACCAACCACACATGCATAGGGAACATGTTCCATGTCCTCTATATCTTCCTGTTTCTTTGTACATTGTTCAGCAGTAAGCCTTTCTCCCACAGGAATTGGCACCTTCACCGATTTGCAATCCTGCATGTTGAATTGTTTCATAACTATTTGAATATACTTCGTCTGATTCAACCAGATCTTTCTAGCATCTCTATCTCTCTTAATCTCCATTCCCATAATGAAGTTGGTTGCACTGAGATCCTTCATGTCGAACTTGGAGGATAATTGCTTCTTCACCTCCTTTATTGTGTCCATGTTGTTTCCAACCAACGACATGTTATCGACATACAAAGCTACATATATAAAACACCCACTTTCTTTCTTGGAATATATGCAATGATCAGAATTGCTTCTCACAAATCCCAAACTAAGGATGTATGTGTCAAACTTCTCATACCACATCCATGGTGATTGCTTTAGACCATAAAGGGATCTTTTGAGTTTTCACACCAACTCTTGCTTGCCCTTTACTACAAATCCTTCAGGTTGTTTCATGTATATTTCTTCTTCCAAGTCCCCATGTAGGAACGTTGTCTTTACATCCATCTGTTCTATCTCCAGATCAAATGTTGCAGCTAGATACATTAGTACTATAATGGAAGTTAGTTTTGCAACAAGGGAAAAAATCTCAACGAATTTGACTCCCTCAACTTGGGAATATCCTTTTGCTACGAGTCAAGATTTGAACTTCTTGACTTGTCCTACATAATTCATCTTATTCTTGAACACCCACTTGCTACCGATGGGATTTCTTCCACTAGGTAACTTGAATAAATCCCATGTATCATTCTTGTACAAGGATTCCATCTCTTTGACCATGGTGTCCTTCTAAATTTTACCCTTTATCAAGTCGACTGCCTCACCGACTGACTTGGGCTCATCTTCGATGGCAGTTAACACGAATGCGGAACGAAAATTGAGCAGACTATACCTTTCGACTAATTTTCTTTCTCTTTATGACCTCCTTATCACTAGAGTCAATTGTTCCACCTCTTCCCTAGATTCATTCAACTCATCTGAATCATCTTCTTCATTCCTCAGTTCAAACCACATTGTATCAGGATTATTCTCTATATGAACAGCTTCCTCAAGATCGAACTTACCTCTTACTTCTCTGAAGACCACATCTCAATTGTCCACTATTCTCCTTGATGCAGGATCCCAGAGCTTATATCCTTTCATCCCTTCTTTATATCCAATGAAAATACATTTGACTGCCTTCTTGTCCAACCTGCTCCTCTTTTCCTTGGGAGCATGCACAAATGCATCACAGAAAAATACTTTGAGATTTTTCACCGACAACTTCTTACTAGACCATACCTCATTCGCAATTATGTCGACTAGCACCAACAAAGGAGACATATTCACCAGATATCTTGCAGTCTCGACTACCTTCGCCTAAAATTCTAGTGTGAGCCCAACACCAGTGAGCATGCTCCTTTCCTTTTCAAACAATGTTTTTTTCATTCTCTTGACAACTCCATTTTGTTGTGGGGCATATGGTGTGGTATTTTGGCATGCTATGCCACATTGCTTACAGAACCGATCAAATTCCTTTCCACAGAATTCACCACCATTGGCAGTTCTCAACACTTTAATCCTCTTCTTTGTCTAGTTTTCCACAAGAGCTTTAAACTCCTTAAATCTATCAAAAACCTTTGATTTATTTCTCGAGAAATATATCCATGTCTTCTTGTAAAAATCATCTATGAAGGATACATAATACAGGGATCCACCAAGTGAAGGAACTATAACCGGGTCAAACACATCACTATTCACTAGTTCTAGAATCCCATTTTCCCTTGTCGCTCTAATGGGAACCTCACCCGACTTTGTTTCCCATATATGCAATGTTCACAAAAGTCGACTTCTAAACCAAATTAAGGAAAACCTTTGACCATACCTTTGCTTTGCAAAGCTTGAATTCATTTTTCTCCAATGTGTCCCATTCTCTCGTGCCATAGCTCGGTTGAGTCGATTTCATCATGTCTTGTTGAGTCGATTTGAACCGACTTAGCTTGATTCCAGTTGAGTTGTGTTGACATCGAGTTGAGTTGTGTTAACATCGAGTTGAGTCAAGTCGTAGTCGAGTCGATTTAGGAGAAACAATGTTGTTGCATCGAGTCAAGTCGACATTCCCTAATAGATTGTATAGGGTACCAATCTGAACTCCCTTCATTAATACCATCGCACCTCTGAACATCTTGCACGAATCCTTATGAAACAGAGTATGCACACCTGCATCACTCATCTGCTGATAGATATCAGGTTTATTTCTAAACTAGAAATGTGTAACACACCTGGAAGGGTTTTTTTCCTCCCATCCTGCAGTGTCAGTCGGACTCTTCCACGTCCGAAAATTCTGGTTATCGAGTTGTCCCCCAAGAACACATCACCCCCATCATATTGTTCATATTCACATAACCATTCTTTATGTGGTGTCATATGATAGGATGATCTTGAGTCAATCAACTAAACATCTCGATCCGACTACGTACTGGTCGACACCAGGTACACATCACCTCCCTTGTCTGAGGTCATCTTTCTCTTATTCGACTGCTTCTTGTCGGATCTAGCACTAACTTATGTTTCCTTCAACTTACAGTCCTTTTTATAATGCCTAGCTTTATCTCATTTCCAGAATATTCGTGTCGACTGAACCAGGGATTTAGATCTACCCTTCGACTTAAACTTTCTACCGGAGAATCTACCTTTATCTCTGTCTACCATTGGACCTCTCCCTACCAAAGCATATTTGGTTGATCCTTCATGTTATTTCTTCTCATTTCTTCCGACAACAGAGAAGAAACCACATCCTCTAGCGCTAGTGTGATTGTATTACTCCTAATAGCCATGACTAAGCTATCCCAAGAGTCTGGAAAAGAACATAATAGGTTGATACACTTCTCCTCATCAGTGATACTTATATCCACGGACGATAATTGGCTTAACACGGTATTAAATGCATTTAAATGCTCAGTCACGGAACTACCATCACTCATCCTCAGAAGATACAGTTTCTTTCTAAGAAACAACTTATTTACCAGAAATTTTGACTGGTATAAACTTCCTAGCTTGTCCCACAATTTCTTGGTTGAATCTTCACCCAAGACATTTAGCAGCACCGAATTTGCAAGACAAAGTTGATTCGTAATTCTTTCTCTTCTTTCAAGTTTCTCCCATTCTTCCATCAACATGCATGTCGACTGGGTACCTAGATAGATCGTTTTCCATCGTTCTCGATCTATGAGAAGATATTCCATTTTAAGCTTCCAAAGCTCAAAATTGTGGCCACTGAATCTTCCTACCTCTATTCTAGAACTACTTGCCATTTTTTACTGGGATCTTTAACACAATTTATGACTTATGACTCTTATTGTAACTAGGGTTTAGTTCTGAGATTCAATATTTTCAAATCAAGATATGATATACTCGCTAAAGAATAACACCACTCTAATAACTCACTTGTCAGAGAAGACATAATCTCGGATACAACATGTCAGGAAATGAAAGACACTTCCACAATAATCCTAGCAGAAAAGAATAAGAATTTAATCAAGAACGTAAATAACACAAGCAATCACACAGTACATCAAGATTTTACCCTGGAAACCCTTAACCGGGAAAACCAACATTCCTTTGAGCGTTCTGCTCTCTTGTTGTCTTATTCAATCAGAATAAAAGGTTACATGTCTAACCTTAGTCCACACCTAAGACGCAATCGACATCATACCCTCTTGCACAGGAAAGAACAACCCTGTATCCAAATCGGCTTACATATGCATGACCAATGACCTACACTTACACATGAATTAACCTACAAAAGTGCATTACAACATTAGCATTTACGGCCTTACAACACGCCTCTTTATAGGCTTTATAGCAGGCAAAACCCTAAATATTGGCACCCAAAAAATGGTTACAAATCCATGCATATCATTGGCTCCAAATCCCGCAAATCACAGGATTATGTTACAGTCAATTCCAAGTTAGTTTTACTAGTCGACTACCAATCGGCCTTCATTCGGTCTCTAGTCGGTCATCTCACGCCCACACTTCGACCTCTTGTCGGTTGACTTGCCATCGATATCTTCGACTTCGACTTTACCCGGTCGACTCCCTTGACCTTCGACTTGTATTTGATCTACCTCGACTTCGACCTACTGTCGATCCACATCGACTTCAACTTGTTGTAGATCCACCTCAACTTCGACTTGTTGTTGATCTACCTCGACTTTGACTGTTAGTCGATCTACCTCGACTTTGACCATCATTCGGTTCAAAGCAACTTCTGAGCATGTTCTACCACCATTAGATCAATGTATGCATCAAATTTAAGTGTTATTGGGTGGTTGTAGAAAAATTTTGCAACAATAAGAAGTTTACCACTTGATTAGAACAAGTTAGTGTCAGTAAAGTTAGTAGATAGCTTGAGACATTAAGAATAAAGAGTTTTTTTATCACTTTCACCACAAGAGAGCTTAAATGATTGGTGCCTTAGAGATATGGAGTCTTTATAACAACAATGACATCACTAAGAGATGAAACTAGAAAAGATAGGGTTTAAACTCTAAGGTGCCATCACATTAGGGTCTTAGGGATTAAACCTTGAGGAGGATGGTTTTTCTAGAGTGTAAGCACTTTTGGGCTCTATCAACCTTTCCTCCCTTTTTAAGTACTTCAACTAGGTCACAATCAAGAGTCTAGAATCAAACTCCTAAAGTGTTAACACTTTAGGGATTCAAGAATCTAACCCTAGGTAGGATTTCCTAAACAAATTTATGGATGAAATTAACCTTGTGAGAGGAGGAAGCACTTATGCTCCTCTCTTAGGATTTTACCAAGCAAAATTTTCAATATGAACAAGTAAAATTTACCATAAGCATTCAATAGCATGAAATGAAATTGCACAAATTTACTTACTTCACCAAGATATGACAAGGATAAACCATAATTGCAGAAATTCCATCCAAAAATCAGTAAAGAAGCATCCACACTTGACCTCCAAGTGATAGTGCATGAGTAAAAAGGGCTAGTAACCCCAATATAGGGCTAGTGATAGTGCTTAGTATGTACAAAAACATTGTTATTGATGTCTTTGTACATTTCCTAGAGCATCGAAATCCCAAGGATATTTTATACAAAAACTCAATAGTGTGTTTAAGATATTGTGAAGCATAGCTATCAATTCTTCGATATACTAATCACATCAATAGGTCTTGTATAACCTCTCCATTTTCTCGTGCTTTTTCAGTGAGTTCCTTGTTAATTTTCACCTTGAACATAATTTGTCCTGTAATTTTAGAAGATGCACCAATAATAATGCATCCTGAAAATTATAGGACACACCAAATTTGTCTAATGTGAGCTTAATAGTGTGAATGCACCACATAAAATTTAAAAAGAAAAAGAAAAAAAAAAGAAGGAAAATTTAAGCTAAATTCTAAATTTTAATCCGTTGAAAATGTGAATGAGTGGGTAACAAACAATTTACCTTGTCTCTTGTCTAACAAGGAGGCATGGTTACCATGTAGATAAAAAATGAAAATATGCAACCATTTGTAAAATTCAAAACGAACTAAATCCACTGGCAAAGTGAAGGAATCAAGGAATCCAACAACACAATAGCACCAACAATAGGGTAGCACCAACAATAGAGTAATTGTACATGGATGGTGAGCACTTGAGCTTGTATGCTTGGAAGCACTGAAGCAAATGTAAAAATGAAATTACATTTTAGTAAAATAATAATAATAATTTAACCCTATTCCTA
>JZKD02S1097681.1:112355-149251 GCA_000966675.3 Picea glauca
CCCCGCATGGAAGAGTGTACATACTTCTGGGGTGTAAATACTTCATGGGGTATAGACACGGCTGAAAGCAAAGGACCTCTGCATCAGGAAGATAATCAGGCTCCACAACCAACAGCTAAGTCATGTAATGAATATGATATGGATTGGGGCAGGACTTCTAGGCATAGGGTCTGTATTATCTCATTTATGGGTGCCTTTGTAGAGGGTGTGTTTCCCTTCGTCTATGATGCAACATTTTTCCAAGCTCTTTATTTCCATTAATTGATTATGGTCCAAAGCATTGAGTACTATGTGCAATGGAAAGTAAAGATTTTGATGCCACTTGAAGTTAGAAACGCATAGAGTTCCATATGCAATGGAAAGTAAAGATTTTGATGCTACTTGAAGTTAGAAACACACATAGTGTCATATGCAATGGAAAGTAAGAGACACTACAAAATGCATTTCCCCAACAAGAGGGACATTTATTAGTTATATGTTATAAGGTTCTTGGTTTTTATGGAGTAGCGCTTCATTGCTCTTAGGACCTTAGGGTGAGTACATGGAAGGATAATGTTTGGCTTTTAACTTTTTCTAGCTACAACACCTCTGGGCCTTTAGCCCCTTCTTCCCATGAAATATGGTACAATCCTTTCTTGGGGCCAATGAACCCAAAAACTGAAAATATGAGGAAACGAAGGGGAATAAGTGTGAATAGTGGTAAGTATGAATGAGAATGGTAAGATGAGCCTTCACGGGACTACCCAATAGCAACCCTTTTCCTGAGGGTGACAAACTTGCTAGGACACAATGACAATCACCAAGGTGAAATTAGGTAAAAGGTATAATTTCCAAGCAAACATTCCATAATCAAGAAAGGAATGTTTGCAACATGTTCAAATGCTTCAAATATTAAAGTGACAACATACTTGTTCATGAAGCAATACTTGTTTTCCTCTGAGACCAAGCTGATGTAGTGGATGTTGCTATGTTGTTGGTGATGACTGGTGATCAACATGAATAGGAGGGACCCTGTGAGCTTTGTCGATAAATCTAACTCTCAACACTCCATGTCTGTTGCTTTTGGGCCTCGAGACATGATATCCTTAGTTACCCCTAGTCTAGGGGATAACATGGTACAAATGTAGCTCTACACCCTAAATTAAGTTTGAGGTATTGAATTAAGAAAGGAAAAAAAATGAAAGAGAGAAGAAAAGAAGTAAGAAAGAGATAGAGGTGAAATACCTTTTTCATTTTGTGAATTAGTAAAGGCTTGGGGATGCGTTATGTTGAATGTGATTGAGACATTTTATGACCTTGTTTTGGGTTTTAAGAGGTGTTCATTTTAGCATATTGTGTCCTTTTAATCACAATAACATTTGTGTAGGACCTGTTGACCGCCTATCCAACTAGGGGGTCAACTCCATGTGCCATGAAGAGATGCATCATCAGACACTCGTTGATGTGTCTCATAATGTCTTGTTTGAGGCCCTTCCATGAGAACCTCTCTTTGATCTGTTTATAGGTTTTGAAAAAACCCTGATGGCCTGCTAGAGGTGAATCATGAATTGCAGTGAGGATCTTCTTCTTGAGCCATGAATTTGGCACCAAGTAGACTCTATCCTTGTAAAATATGACATCGTCAATGACCCTATACCGATCATCCTATATCTACCCATCCATCACCTCACAAGAGAACTTGTTCTTGGAATATTCCACTAACAAGTGGGATTTCCAATCTGCTGAAATATCCATCAAAGAACATGGCGTAGGTCTCCCCGATAGTGCATCGGCCACAATGTTCTTCTTCCCCTTGACATATTCTATGTCAAAGTCGAATTCCCGTACTTTCATCACCCATTTATGTTGGTGCTCATTGAGTTCCTTCTACTCAAGGAAATACTTCAAATTGTTGTGATCGGTCTTGACCATGAATTTGCTGCCCACCAAATATTGTCTGAAATTGGTCAAGGCATACATGATTGCCAACATTTCTTTGTCATAAATGGAGTACAATCTCTTAGGATGACTAAGCTTTCAGCTCTCGAATACAATGGGGTGTCCTCCCTATATCAAAACTGCACCGATCCCTTCGTCGGATGTGTCACACTCTAGTACAAATGGCAAGCTGAAGTCCGGTAGTGCCAACACTGGACAAGTGCCCATGACTTCCTTCATGTGATCAAAGGCTTCCTGTGATTTCTCAGTCCATATGAAGGCCCCATGCTTGGTAATATCTGTCAGCGGTTCTCCAAGCTAAGAAAAACCCCGGACAAGCCACCTATAATAGTTTCATAGCCCGAAGAAGCTCCTCAATTCTGTCACGTTCCTAGGCGTCGACCAATATAGAATGGCTCCGATCTTCTCTTGGTGCACTTGTACCCCCTGTGCATTGATTATGTGGCCCAAGTAAATTTGCTCTGTCATACCGAACTCGCACTTGGACTCTTTGGCATATAATGATTGTGCCTCCATGATGCTCAATACCTCATCCATGTGCCTCGTATGATTTTTCCATGACCGAATATAGATCAAGATGTCATCGAAGAAAACCAAGACTGATTTCCTTAACTGATCCCTGAATATATGGTTCATGCAAGACTAGAATGTAGCAGGTGCATTGGTTAGCCCAAATGTCGTCTTCTCTATGTTCTTCTCTCTGATGTTGATATGATGATATCCAGAGCGTAGATCAATCTTTGAGAAGAAAACTGCCCCATGGAGTTCATCCATCAACTCGTCAATGCGTGAGATAGGGTACCAGTTCTTGATGTTTTTCTTGTTCAAGGCTCAGTAATCAATGCACATCCTCATGGTTCCATCCTTCTTCAAAACTAAGACAACTGAAGAAAAAAATGGGTTGTTGCTCAGTCTAATGTGTCCCATTGCCAGCAATTCCTTGATTTCCTTCACTATATCATCCTTGAACCTCCTAGGATGATGATAGGGGGGGGGCGATCATAGGTTTGGCCCCCTGCTCCAACTTAATGGTGTTCTCAAACCCCATGTCAGGTGGTCTCCCTAATGGAATTGCCTCAAAGACTTGTTGATTTCGTCCCAATAAATCCTTGATCTTTGTATGGTACTATTGTCGACCCTCTGAATCCTTCTGCATAGTGATAAAACACTCGGCAACATATGCTACTTCCCCATGTTTGAATATCCTCTCCATCCTCTTGGCTGAAACTGTCGTAGGTGCTCCTGTCGACATACCTCTTAGAACAACCTTCTTCCCGTCATGGTCTTTGAATCCCATCTCCAAATTTTGGTAATTGGTGGTGATTTTTCCCAAGGTAATCATCCACTGGACTCTCAACACCACATCTATGTCAGATAGGTCAACCACATAAAATGTATCTCTCATTGTATAGTTGCCTAACTTTACCTCCAAGTCTATAACTATATCCAAACACTCCACTGTGTGGCCATCTGCTACTGCAACGTCAAACCCCTCAAACTCCTCTGTCTGAAGTGCCTGTCTCGATACTAGTGAAGCATCGATGAATTTGTGGGTGGCCCCACCATCTATCGGGGTGATTTCCCATTTCCCCTTAATAGTCCCTCTGATATGGAGGGTATCATACCTAGGAACACCAGAAAGGGTCTCTATGACTCCTCCCTTTGTTGTTTTCCTCCTGTTAACCTGCTCAGGCGGCTATGGGACTACTGGAGGATGGGATCCTACTGGTGTCGAAGGTCTACGAGGATGATACTCCTCTGCCTATGTTGAATCCTCCTCTGAGCTAGTGGATCCATTGTCCTACTCCTCCTCCTCACTATCCACGGTGTCTGCTACGACCTCAATATAATGAATCTCTCCCTTGCCCATGCACTGGTGGCCTGGGACCCAAGGGTCTCTACAGTTGAAGCAAAGCTTCTTCCTCATAAGATCTCACCTAGTCTCATCATCCAAATTCTCCTTGCCCTTCCATTCTCTCTGGAATGGCTTCCTGTCTTGATCCTTCTGGGGTACGAAGGGTTTGGAAAAGGTTTTACTCTTTGGCACTAATTCTACCAAATATCGAGTGCAAAGGATGGAATCTTGCAAGGTGGGAGGCATGTATGCCTTACCCATCCTCTCAAAGGCTCAGTGAGTCCCTATGTGAATAGCATGATCAACCTAGGCTCTGATATATCTGTCACTACCATGGATACCCGTTGAAACTCCATGATGAATGCCTCTGATGTGCTAGTTTATCTCAACTGGGCTAGATCCCTAAAGTGGATCTCATGATCCCTCCTGTCAAACTTGTCCATGAGTCTCTCTATGAATTTCCTATAGGAAGTGATGTGACTGTGACCCAATGTCACCAATCCATGATACCACCACTCGTGTGCCTCACCCTCCAAGTGTAAGGTCACGAAACTGATGGTATTTGTCTTGGTCATCTGGTTGAGATTGTAGTATGTGTCTAGCTTCTGTACCCAATCTTTGGCAGTGCATTTGGACGATCTCTTGAAAGAAGGTATGGTGAGTTTACCAACTTTTCGAATGAAATCCATGTTATGCCCCTGCTATTGTTGCGGTCCTCCTCTCTATAGCTCTCTGGGATGGTTCCTAAGTCTGAGTCCACGGTACTCGACTAGGGTCATGTCCTAATGGAAGTCATGACCCAATGCTGCATACTCCATCCTATACTCTGCAATGTCCTCTTCATGAGTGGGTGGCCTCTGTGCTATCGGTGGCGGTGTTGCTACCGGGGGTTCCCTATAGAAACTGGGAAACAAGGGTCTAGGAATCCTACTCGCAGAGGTGTATGTGAAAGAGGGTGACTGGGGTCTACTACCTGCTCCCGAGTTCCCCTGTGCTACATGCAGGGCTTGTGTGTCTGGGGTGCCCACTCTAGCCAATCTATCAACCACCTATGCCAAGGACTGAGACATGGTTCATTGACTATCTAACATATCGTTGATAACCTACATGAAAGTTGTCTCTGGATCTACGAGGGCCTTTCCATTGCCCTCTGGCCGCTCATATTTGTCTCCTAGCATCCTCTCATCCTCGTGCTTAGCCTCACACTCTACCCTTCTCTCTGCTTCTCTATGTGCCTCTTCCTCTTCCTATGAGCTAGGAGGAAAAGGGGTAAATTCATGCCTATGCCTTCTTTCCTTATGCCTGTTGTAAGTGACATATTCGTCACCTACATTTTCATGGCCCTCCAGTGGGTCTTCTGTTGCACTCATTGTCTTTAGTCATGGGCTGGCAGGACTAAAGCTCTGATACCACTGTAATGTTCCTGATTTGGCTATTCTAGGAAATGATGCTAATGTATGCGTAGGATTAATTGTTTACATCATATAAATGATCATACAAATAACAAATGCGGCAAAGGACTGCAAAGTTTATATTATGATATATATTTGGATTACAAAATGGCCGAATAAGGATGAATAAACTGACAATAATGGCCTAGATCAATAGACAAAGAATCTTATCTGGAATACAAATAAGAAACTAAAATATAATACCCAAAATATGGGAGAACTGTGGAATCAATGGATGCACTAGGACTATGGCAGCTTTGACGGTAACTGCCGGAAGTCTGGAAAGTTCACCCTGGGATTTGTACTTCTTGGAATGGCCTGGAAACTATCCCAAATGATGTGTCCTTATCTAGTCCTCAGTACTGGTAACTGTCGAACCCTTTAGCTGGTGGTTTTGGACCCCAGATGGATCCCCCTGGGGGAATGTGCCCCTCTTTCTCTGGAAAAATGTGTCCTAGTGATTCCACTGTCGAAATTGGATGAGATGTGTCTCAAAATGAACGCCTTGGTCTACTGGGAAATGGGTCGAAAGGGTTTCCCTGAATATGGCCTGATGCTTACTCTGGAACCCAAAATGTATCCACCAAAAGTGTCGCACGTCCAAGTTTGGAAAATTCTCCCCGGTTGATTCCTCCATCAGAATCTAATGAGGAACTAGGGAAAAGATGCTCCTTACCTTCCTCTCAAATGGGTCGGAGGGAAATTTCAAAATTCTCCCTGGATGGGATAAGTCGACTAAAAACCCTCTCAGAACTTACGCCCTTGCTTCTAAACACTGTGTAACTGCTATTGAAGAATGATGGAAGACCTGAATGATCTCCCCAGTGACTAGGGTGTGTCTCTCAACACCGAAATCAGCCAACTGGTGTCTTCCTCCTGGAATCCACTGAACTATCTCTCCTGAGATGTGCCTCTTCTCCTCAATGACAAGTCATAATTTGCATAATGATGAATTAGGTCGATGACCCTTCCTTTATAACTTTCCAAAACACTAAATCACTGATAAAACCCTAATTCACTATTCACTTCCAAAACCCTAAATCACTGCTAAAACCCTAATTCATTGTTGACTTCCAAAACCCTAAATCACTGTTGAAACCCTAATTCATTGTTGACTTCTATTTTTAGCCCATACTAACTTAAAATCCCTTTTTACCCTTTTTAGCTCAATGTCACTTTCTGAATATAACACCAGTGACTGAAGTGACCTCTAGTGACCCTATTTACCCCTTTCTGGCCCTGGCTATAGTCTAACGAAGAGGTTTAGACCATTAAGCCTCCTCTCTGGAGCTCCTATTTGGAAAGGGACATTACACTACACTTTCGGGGTTTCCTGAAGCCCTAAACATCTTCCAGGTCGATACTGGTGGCCTCCCACCTAATCCAACTGACTTATTTTGTATGTTTTCATATCAACACATCTGTTTATACTTCCAGGGCCGTTTTGGGGCCCTAAATTTTTTTTTCAGGTGTGCCATAGTAAAACTATAGACGAAATCAGAGTTTGATGGAATAATAAATAGTTCTCAAAAATACCTTTCCAACGGGCTAACATGCAACTAAAACGGAGATCGTATGCAGAAGTTATGACCTCGAGAAGTTAATGTATTAACTTACCCAAATGAGGCTCACATGACTTTTGGCATTTAATTTCCTAGGGTTAGGTTTTTGTATGTCTAGGGTTTTGGCATTCATGTTTATCATAAAAAGGCCTTCAGAACATCATTGTAATCATATTATTGTGAATGAGCGTAGCCGTCACATATCTTCTCAGAGATAAAGATGCCACCATTCTAGCAAGTCTTGCACTCTGTATTTTTACAGTCTCCTTATAATTCTTTCATTAATAGAAATCAAGTATTGTTATATTTGTCTGTTTCTGACACTTTTCATGAGTATTTCATTGTAATATATTTTCTTTCATTTCATTCTGAAAATAATCTGGATCAACTGTATCATAGAAAGTTGGTCTTGATCATTTTTCAGTGCATGTCCCCGACGAGGTCCGAGTATAGCCAATTGGGTCTCAAGCTTGTCTCTCTTGAGGACAATCACTCTCGCACACCAAAGAAAGCCTCGATGGCAACAAAAAATAAAAATGGTGGAGCAGAATATTCGATTAGCATGTTGTTTGAGCAATCTCTCGCGCGATAAAGGGACAAAATGATGGATAATTTTGCACACATCCTTCAACGTCTGTCGATAGCAACAGGTGCATCTTTATCAAGCAACCATTTTGGAGGAACCTCTCCCTTCAAGGTAAAAGTTAATTTTGGTATTCCCATATTTAAAGATCAAATAGATGTGGATTCCCTAGAAAAATGGTTAAATCTATTAGAAGGTTATTTCTTTGTTCATAATTTTCTCGATAGGAAAATTATCACCTTCGCACTCCTCAAGGCTCACCCCCATGTCAAACATTGGTGGGAAACTTACTAGGAGCAAAGTTCCACAGAGGAATCTGGAATAAATGGGGTCGAGCCCACTTAGAATTTGTTTGTAGATGCGCCCAAAGAACAATACTATCATTTTGATAACAATGAAGAAAAGTACATGAGATGGACCACATTGCAGCAAGAGAAGAGCCAAACATTGTCGGAGTTCACAAATGCTTTCCATACCTTGCGCACCAAGCTGGGTATCAAAGACTCTGAGTGGCATCTGGTTCTGAAATACCATGGGGCTCTGCATAGGTACATCCAAACTGAAATGGATTGCCTAAACATTTTTTGGCCCTTGGTCATGTATCAAGGAAGAAAGACAAAGATTAAAGAAGAAGAAAGACAAAGCATGAAGTGCGTGGAAGGAACACAAACCGAGGAAGGGTCGAAGTGGTTAAAGAAGCATAAAAGAAGGAGTGAAGTAAGGGAAAGCAAGTTGTTGGAAGAAAAGATCAAGGAGGACAAAGAAACAAAGAGGATAGATCTTGGACAAGTCAACAAGCGGAAGAGGACACCAATGGGTGCTTTGGATTACCTCGTGAAGAAGAAGGAAGAACAGGTCGGTCAAGTCCTTAAAATGAGGGTTATGGGGGCCTAGGGTTTTGGTACCTAGGGTTTTAGTACCTAGGCTTTTTGCACCTGGACTTTGGTCTAGGGTTTCTAAGAGTCATAGAAGGATAAATAGAGGTATAGAAGAGTGGAGAGGGTTGTTGTTGAGATAGAGAGAGTGAGATGTAAATTTATTGTGTCTCAAAGCATTCTTGTATTCTGGATCTTCAGCTGGGTGCAAAGATCGACTCTGTAGTTGGTTGCGCAGGGTTGGGAGATTAATAGGAGAGGGAGAGAAGGATATGCAGTTGAGTGCGTAGATAGAACTATGTATTTTCATCTACCTTATCAATAAACACAGTTATGTGGATGTAGCCTTAGGGAGAGGGTGAACCACGTAAAATATTGTTGTTCTATGTGATTGATGTTGTGTTATTTTTTATATTTTATACTGTGATTGCATTACTATTTAATTTACTGAATATATGAATATATAACTAACTTCAAAAAGTTAAGCAGAATATTGTTACGAATATCTAGGTTATCTTGCGCTATTATTCTGGAATCATCTTGCACTTCCTCTGGTCGTAGACACATGTGTCCTGCAACCCCCCTATTGCTACTTCGGGTGAGACTTCATCTTCTCCATAGGTGTTTCTGAAAGGGCCAGTAGTTAGGGTTTGTTGGTGCATTGTTAGAAGTTGAACCCTAGGTCTGCCCCTGTGACAACAAATGGTTTTGTTGCTAGGACCGATATCTTCTTGAGGGAATGTCAAGGTGGTTCCCATCAAATACAGAGCTTCATAATTGGATAGAAGAATACGAAAGGGACTTCGCCAAATCTCATAACAATAACCCTAGAATTAGAACAGAAGACTGGTTAGGAAGGTACATATTTACTGACGTACACGAGATTTTATTTGTAGGAGTTCACACGAATTGTACAAGTGGCTAGCCAGACTAGCAGACACTCAGTTTGAAATCAGATCTAGACCACATGTGGTTTGGACGATGGCATTGATTAATAAAGTCAAGAGAGTCGATAACGTTGTGTCTAGAGCGATGGATCTTTGGTTTGACAACACTATTGGAGGGTACATTACTGAGTTTTCTATTGACAGAGTGGAATCCTATAGTTAAGTAGAGAGGTATTTATTCAAAGGACATAGAGGAAAGTTTCTACACTTTTTGAAGCTGAATATTAAGATGTTATTGCATGAGAAGAATATCTTGAAGATACAGTAATCAGTTAGATTTTTAAAATCTAATGTTTAATAATTCAAACAATGACAGTGACGCAAAGGCTAGACATATGCGCAGTGGGAGATCATTCAGAAAGGTTCCTTTTGCGAACCTGTTTAAGAAGAGTTACGGGCCATTGGCACAAGATGAATATTTCTATAGTGGAGAAGAGGCAAGGTGATCAAACGAAGAGTATTCAGAGTTCACAAGGGCAAAGGAAGTAGACACTGAGGAACTTCACTAAGAAGAACCATAAACTTTAGGGAATGTGCCTACTGTCGAAGTAAGTATTATTACTCCTCTTGTTATTTTAGCAACATTAAGTAACCACAGTAGCCACAGTAATCAGATCACTCAAAGAATTGTTACAAGTAGCTTAGTACATACTCAGTTGAGAAACCAAGGAAGATCCATGGCAGATGAAATGAGGTTACCCATTTTCAAAGGAGATGGATCTGAGGATCCTGGCCAACACT
Organism: Picea glauca; assembly: GCA_000966675.3. Lineage (NCBI taxonomy): Eukaryota > Viridiplantae > Streptophyta > Pinopsida > Pinales > Pinaceae > Picea > Picea glauca. The sequence continues at coordinate 122,308 of JZKD02S1097681.1, forward strand.
GGTTTTTATGTGAATTTGTATGGAGCATTAAGCAATTCATCGACGAAGTTGTTAATATAGCTTAGTTTAGTACTACCTTGAGGGATCGTGCTTTGAGCTGGTATACAAAATTTGTTACAGGATCTGTACATCCTAAGTCATTGAATGAAATCAATACTGCATTGAGTGCAGAGTTCAAGAAACCTAAGTCGGATTCGCAGTTCATTAAAGAGTTAAAGGAAATCAAGCAGAAGGTGAATGAACCTGTCTGGGAATTTGATCAGAGGTTTAAGACCTTGACAAGCCATTTAATTTTTCAGATTCTCGATGAAAAACATAAGGAATGGTTCATCGTCGCCCTCCTACCACACATTATAGTTCCTTTGATGCAACAGAAGGTCACTTTGTAGGCTGAGGATTTATGAATTGCCATGAAAATAGAAGCAGCCCCTGTAGGAGAAGCCAGTCTGGGTATGAGTTAGATTTTGAATCAATTAACTAGTTTATCTTTACAGGTTGAAGACATGAAGAAGGAAAAAGGAAAGGATAAAAGAGAATACATATGGTGTATCAGATGTAAATCAGAGGGCCATGACAAAGAGCATTGTCCCTTATTTAATGAATACTTGGCCTTTGACGCAGGCTACTTTACAACGGTGCGAGGCATGTAGAAAAAGATATCGCCCTGGTAAATGTTATTATATGTAGAAATATGTCCAGACACCCACCAATATTTATTGCACATTTTGTAAATCTGTGGGGCATGATGAGAAGGATTGTAGGTCTTATGAACTCATGCATGAAAGGTCAAGGGATGCATATAGAATTCAAGGAGAATTACAGCAATAAGGGAATTTTGCGCAGTTCACCTCCCAGGAAGAGGAAACTTCAACCCTCGTGGTGGGTTCAAAGGAAGAGGACGAGGATGAGGCATGGTGATCCAGGAGTATTGATGTCATTCGCATGGAGAAAGACCCATCGGCATCTGGGAACCTATATGGGAGATCAACCCTGGCAGTCACATCAGATATTTTGAAGTTTGCTTTAACTCATTGCCGGAATTAATTTTTGAGGCATGCTTGAAATCCGGCTGGGAAAATTTGGAGGCACGCTTGAATGATTATGAGTGAAGTGGGAGATTCCACTATGACTCTGGAATGTGACTGGTCCATATAGTCGCTAGGTTAAGTTTTTAGAGTAGGCAAGTAGCCAAGGGGAAACCCTAAGAACCCTCCAATAAATAGAGTTTTTGTACGCCGAATGAGACTAATCAGCATAATAGGAGATAGGAGAAAAATATCAATTTTTAGTTTTATTTTGGGAATCACAGTTGTAACCATTTTCACTTATGAATAGAACAGAGGAAAATTTGATCCAAATGCATGGTGTGAACATTGTTTGCAATTCTTTGTATTCATTCATTCATGAATGAATGAATCTCATTTTGAGTAGATGGAATTGTGAATGTTAGGATAAGTTTCAATTGTTTCTCTTCTGTTGAAGTAGTGCAAGGTGTGCACACAGAATGCAAGGAGTGCGTTGACAGAATCTGCTTCGGTTCCCGAAGCTCAGAAGAGATAACACAAAACTTTCCCTTTGCAAGAAGTGAAAAGAGACTGGTGCAAGGAGTGCACAGTCATCTGCAAGAATCCAAAACCTTGCATAAGATCTGGTGCAAGGAGTGCACAGATATGAGATTCGACTAAGCATTGAAGAGTCTAGAAAGGAGAATTCCAGGAAGGCAAGAGGAATTTATCTCTGAGAAATCCTTCGGAAACTAAGTTATCGAATCCCTGAAACACAAGTTGTGCACGGGAAGTCGAAGTCTTCAAAAGACCAAGCTCAGGAGGAATAACACTTTGTATAAGTGTTAAAGAGATCCATGAATCGGATTCGCTGAAGGGACAAAGGTTCAAAACCTTTGAACACCGAGAAGATCTTCTAATTATGAAGATAGCGTAAGAACAAGGGGGAAAATATCTCAACCATTCGAACTAAATGCTAGAGAATCAAAACCGTCCATCAAGAGAGACGTGTGGTGAACGATAAACGTTTCACTGAATCGCAATATGGAGAAGTCAAAGGGAGGAGCACTAAGAATTCACGAAGCCCAAATCCGTGACTTGATTTGATTCGTTGGATCTAGGAGAGATCTGGACCATTGATTGTCCAGGGTGAAATATCGGCACTTCAGGGATCGGAGGACCAGAAGTGACAAGTCTTTCGATTTCGCAAAACGTGAAGTCCTGACATCATCATGACCGTCAGTTCTAAGGAGAGACCTGGACCGTTGATCCAGTGCCATCATGATTTCAGCTATCAGGAGAATGAAGGTAAGGGAACTCTGAAGTCGTGAAACGCTGACTTGATCACGATCGTCGATCAAGGGAAGATCTAAACCATAGATCTCGGGTCATCATGCTTTCGGCTATTGAGTGAACGAAGGTAGAATCACTCTGAGGGTTGTGAAATCGCGATGCACCTTTCACTCGAGCATGTGGTCATTGCCAGTGGTCACAAGGGAGAAAGGGCTTAGCCAAGAGGAGCTAGCGCCCGTTTGGCGTTGAGATTCGAATGACGCTTGGAGAGAAGTCGCGGGTCTCAAATGACCTACGTATTTGGAGAAAGGACTTGTGTAAGTGGGTTTGGGGTCTAGCAGAGACCCAGAGAGTCAATCATATTCAGTATCTTGATCAATCCTAGACCAGGAGGTCGCACAACCCTTAGGAGAGAAGGGGTGTCTGCATCAAGTGGTATCAAAGTGAAAATTTTGCTTGCAAACAACGGGAAAAGGAGAAGAGATAAAATAACTCGAAGTTTTACTCGGGGTGTGACAGACAATCAACACAATGCCACCAAGGAGATGAGTGGAACCACCTTTGTAAAATCATGTTGTAGAAAGGGAGATACGAGAACTCAGTGCAAGATTAGAGGTGATTGAGGCAATGCAGAGAAGAGCACCTAATGTTGGAGACGTCAGCGATGCAGAGAGCGAAGAAGAAATGGGCGAGAATTTCTTTGAAGAAGCTACAGGAGAGGATGTTGTTGAAGAACGCTTGCTGAGAGTAGTTGCTAGATTCGGAGGCAAAGCCAAGATGGAGGTCCCAATGGATGAAGACAATTTAGATACCGAAGAGATATTGGATTGGATAAGATCCATGGATAAATATTTCAACTATGAAGACGTCAATGAGGAAAGAAGGGTGAGACATGTTGTCACCAGAATAAAAGGACATGCAGCGATGTGGTGCAATGAACTGTAGGCTGAGAGAAGAATTAAAGGCAAGCATAAAATAAAGAGTTGGGACAGAATGGTAGCCAAGTTGAAGGCTAAGTTCATCCCCAAGGATTATCAGATCAATCTGTTCAGGAAGATGCAAAACCTAAGGCAGAAAGGGATGACCGTTAAGGAGTACACAGAGGAGTTCTATAGGTTGAAAATCAGAACTAGACAAAGAGAGAGAGACGAAGAAAAAGTAGCCAGATATATAAATGGACTGAGATATGAAATCCAGGATGAGCTCAACATGATGTCAGTAAGAATAGTGGAGGATGCTTATTAGTTTGCGCTGAAGGTAGGGGAGAAGTTGGCCAGAAAACAAAACTAGTGAGGGAGAGGTAAAAACTTGGTCCCAAGCAAAAACAAGGGATTTACCCATGACAGAGCCCATAAGTCTGAGGACAAGGCTGAAAAAACCACACAGTCACTCGGAAAGAGGAGAAAATTCTCGAGGAAGACAAGGTGGTGGGAGAAATTCTTCCATAGGGAGAGGAAGAGGAGGAGGAGGAGACGTAAGATGTTGTGCACGTGGAAAGACATGACACATGTCTTGGGAATGTCCTGAGAAAAATAAAGAAGGAGGGGGTGAAGCTCACATTTCAGAAGCACAAAGAATAGATGTTGAAGCAGAAGGAGCAGAGGATGGAAGATCCATGATGTTAAGGAAAGTTCTCTTAAAACCAGAGGTAGAAGTTGAGAGGCCAGTGAAGAGGAGTAGTCTCTTCAGAACAAATTGCAAAACTAAGGACAAAGTATGCAAGGTGATAATTGACAGTGGGAGCACTAATAACCTAGTATCCACAGAGATGGTGGAGAAATTGGAGCTGGAGACAACTGCACATCCTATTAGGGTCCTAACCCACACATAGGTAGAACAATATATTCGTATATAATAAAGGTCCATATTAATAAGGCCTTTCAATAAAATAGAATAAGTCGAATGTAAGAATGCCTAATAGAATCTTCTGCTTCTAGAAGAATCTTCCTCTAGATGCTTCTTTTGATAGACATATTTAGTATAAATAGGAGTCGAGGGTATGAGAACCCTAGCTTGGATATTATTGTAATAGAGCTCTACTCAACTGGAGGTTGCCCCCTCGAAGAGGCCCGTGAACATTGCTTTCAAAATCAAAGTGTTATTTTTGTTTTTATTCCTATATCATTTCAGTGCTATTGTGGTGATTGTTCTGGATATATTGTTGTTATTCTGCCATTTCTAGCATTATATTTATGTTCTTCATACTTTTTATATATGGTATATTACAAGTGGTATCAGAGCACTTTCCTTGGCAGAAAGTGTGGGTTAAATATTTTTTCAGGGTAGAGACGTATTCTGGCGTCTTTAAGCCACAGAGATCTGTCGTTACGTGCATAAACCCACGGTTGAGGGATTCATACACGCAAGAAATACAAGTGGTACTTAAGCGCACATCTGTTGGCCACCCTTGTAACCCATGTTGGTACCCCTTCGAGTGGTAGCGCATCAGACAACACCTGTGTACGGATTGACCTAGATTACTTGAAGCCCTCTTTAGATAAATCGATCGGTTGCCTGACTGCTATAGTGCCACCGAGTACAACACTCAGGAAGATGCTCTCTACTACCTCGGTACTCGGGCAGTACGGATAAGGGTACGATAAATCCTCCTTAGTTAGTGCCTTGAGCTATTGGGCCGAGTACTATTGTTGGACCCTACACGTATATCAGAGTGCTATAGCACAGGGAAAACCCTTGTCTGTAGAACCCTTGAATACCTAACCCTTGGGGACATAAACATTAACAAATTAAAACATACAAGATCTCTTGCCATGCAACTATGTTCAGGTTGCCAAATAACTACACATTTCTTCCTGGTTAAGCATTTGGGCATTTCATCACTACAGTATTCTTCAGACCAAAATGTATGGAAATTTTTGCACCATTATTTGAGACCTATTCCATTGGATTCATCTCTTCTCCCTTATCACATTCATACATATCATTTTTCAGCAAAATTTTTGACCCCACCCACCCCATTTCAGTTTCCTCATCATCATGGCCCTTACCCGTAGCCAAGACCTGGAAGCTCGCTTCAATACCTTGCAATCTAATTTCACCGAGATCCAACAAGAAGTGAAACAACTCAGTGCCAATGTTGCAGCCCTCAATACAACCATGCAGTCCTCAATGGAGGAAATCAAACAAGACCTGACTACCCAGCTTGAATCTGTCATTTCGATGCTCTACACCAAGATGCATATCCCTACAGATAACCCTTTATCTGACCCACCTTCAGACACTAAAGATGAAAATTCCTCTAATTTTCAGCACCATCACTTTCAACGTGACAATTCCTCTAATTTTTAGCACCATCACTTTCAATTTGATGGCTCGTATCCCACTGGTTGGGTAACCCAAATGGAACATTATTTCTCTTTATACAACATTATTGATGACTTGACCAAACTCCGATATGGTGTTCTCCATCTAGATCAAGAACGTTGGCAATGGTGGCAATGGTGACAATGGAGAAAAACTTCTCATCAAGGGTATATTGCTTGGACACAATTTGTGGCAGAGCTTTATGAATGCTTTGACACTAAAACCAACCATTTGGGTCGTTTGACAAAGTTGAAACAATCATGAACAGTGGAAGACTTTATAGCTGCTTTTCAGTGCCTGGCTTTTCGGACAGAGGGCATGCCTGATGCCTTTTTCCGAGAGTGTTTTATAAGTGGCCTCAAGGATGAGATTCAGGCCCATGTCCTCATGGCTCAGCCTCAGAGTTGGGTGGAGTCTACTAAAAGAGATAAATCTTATTACTCCTTAGGTTGTATCTTCTCAAAACTAGAAACCCTCCTTTATCCCTCGCACTAAACCAGTAAATCTTATTACTCCCTCCACTCCACTAAAGATCCAAAAATTCACCAGGGCTGAAATGGTTGAACACCAACTCAAAGGCCTTTGTTATAATTGTGATGACAAATATTTTTCGGTCCACAAGTGTAAGGAACAAAATATTTTTATGGCCATCTCAGAGGATATTTCGGAAGACGATGTTGAAACTCCCCTTGTGTCTGAGTCACCTGAAACCATTGACATAACCCCTCCCTCAGATCCTCCTGAAGTAGAACCAGTCATTTCCCTAAATTCTCTCACTGGCTTCTCTGCTCCCCAAACCCTTAAGCTCATCAGTTACATCAAGCATAGGAAGGTCATCATTATGGTTGATAATGGAAGCACCCATAATTTTATTCATCACCGCATTTCCCAAGAAACTCATTGCTACATCCATGTCGTCAATAATTTCGAAATCATGATTGTCAATGGTGGTTCCATGAAATGTGGAGGGCGTTGTGAAAATCTGCATCTCCAAATTGGTGACTACCACCTCAAATCTCATATGTTTTCTATTGACATGGGCGGTTGTGACATTGTGTTGGGTGCAGACTGGCTAAGGACTTTGGGTCCCATTCTCATGGATTTTAAGGAACTAACCATGCAATTCGACCAGGAGGGCCAACAATATAAGTTCCAATCCATCACCACCGGTTCACCTGAGATCATTAGTTCCCATCGCATGGAAAAGATGCTCAAAAAAGGTCATTCTGGTGTTATTGCCCAACTCCATGTCATACAATCAATAGAGACACCCTCGGTGCTGCAAGACCTCCAATCCATCCTTTCTAAACATCAAGTGGTATTTTCCACTCCCCAGGGACTCCCTCCTTCACGTGGTGTTCATGATCATTCCATTCCCCTTGTACCAATAAGCCTTCCTCCCAATATCTATCTGTATCATCACCCCTTTTCCCAAAAAAACAAAATTGAGAAAATGGTCCAAGAACTTCTTAACACAGGCGTTATCCACCCTAATACAAGCCCCTATTCTTCTTCTATGGTCATGGTCCTGAAGAAAGAAGGTTCTTAGCGAATGTGTCCTTACTTTCGTGCCCTCAACAAACTTACCATTAAAGAAAAATTTCCCATCCCTGTCATTGATGACCTCTTGGATGAATTGAGTGGTGCCCAGTTCTTTACTAAACTTGATCTTCGTTCTGGATACCACCAAATATGTATGAAAGAGGTAGACATTCCCAAGACTGCCTTTAGAACTCATGAGGGCCACTATGAGTTTTTGGTCATGCCCTTTGGCTTGTGTAATTCCCCCTCCACCTTCCAAAGCCTCATGAATCATGTCTTCTGTCCTTTTCTCCATCATTTTGTCTTAGTTTTCTTTGATGATATCCTCATCTATAGCAAAACCTAGATAGAACATCTTGCCCATGTGGATTGAGTTCTCCATCTACTCTCTCAGCACCAACTTTTCCTGAAACAGTCTAAATGTTCTTTTGGTGCCTTAGAAGTTGATTACTTAGGTCATTTGTTTGGAAAGGATGGCGTCAGGGTGGATCCTAAAAAGATTGAAGCTATGCAATACTGGCCTCACCCAAAGACTCTCAAAATCTTGCATGGATTTCTAGGCTTAAACAGTTATTATCGCAAGTTTGTTAAGAACTATGGAAATATTGCAACACCTCTCACTACACTCTTAAAAAAGAACTCTTTCACTTGGACTCCAGCCACTGCTCAAGATTTTCAAACCTTGAATATGGCCATGTGCACCACTCCAGTCCTATCCCTTCCTGATTTCAAAAAGACCTTTGTCTTAGAATGTGATGCTTCAAGGAAAGGAATTGGTGTTGTCCTTATGCAAGAGGGTCGTCCTTTGGCCTTTACCAGCAAGAATCTGTCTGAAAGAAATTTGGGAAAATCAATATATGAAAAGGAAATGTTGGTTATTATGCATGTCGTTGATCTGTGGTGCCCTTATCTAGTGGGGCAATGGTTCCAAATTAATATAGGCCATCATAGCCTCAAGTATTTTCTAGAACAACGCATTTTCTCCCTAGAGCAACAAAAATAGGTGACCAAGATATTTGGATATGATTATGATATCATTTACAAAAAAGGAAAAGACAATGTGGTGGCAGATGCACTTTCCCAAAAGTATGAAGATGGAGGATCCCTTTTTCTCTTTCCTTCATTGTACCAGATTGGCTCCAAGTCGTCCGCCAGGAATGGCTACACGATCCCAAAAGTTCACAGTTGATCCAACAATTGCAGTCCAATGCTCCAGTTTCCCCAGGGTACTCTTGGCTCCATGATGAGATTCGATACAAAGGATGTTTGTATTTAAGTAAACAATCCAAACTTAAATCCATAGTACTTTATGAGCTTCATGCTACACCCACAGTTGGTCTCTCCGGGTTTACCAAAACCTATGACAGAGTCAAACGCTCTTTTTTCTAGGATGGCATGAAACAAGACATTTGTAATTTTGTAGCTGAATGTGATGTGTGTCAATGCAACAAGGGAAAAACAGTCAAATCTCTGGGCACACTACAATCGCTTCTGATTCCACCTGTTATTTGGAAGGATATATCTATGGATTTTATTACAGGCTTACACAAATCGGGAAATAAATCAGCCATCATGGTGATTGTTGATCGCCTTTCCAAGTATGCTCATTTTTTTGCTCTTCAACACCCATTTACAGCATCCATGGTGGCTCAACTTTTCATGGATCAGGTCTTCAAGCTTCATGGCATGCCTCATTCTATTGTTTGTGATCGCGACCCAACTTTCACCAACAATTTTTGGCAAGAATTCTTCAAGATACAAGGCACCCAATTGCATCTCAACACAGCTTATCTTCCCCAGACTGATGGTCAAACAGAAGTTGTCAATAAGTGTTTGGAAACATATTTGAGGTGTTTTTCCTTGGAAAATCAAAATCAATGGGCTCAATGGTTACCCCTAGTTGAATGGTGGTAAAACACTTCATACCACACAACTACATGCATGACTCCTTTTGAAGCGGTATATGGAAAAAATCCATCTTCAGTTCTCTCATACTTACCTGGTGTCTCGAAGGTCCAAGCAATTGACCAAATGCTTACAGTTCGAGAGGCTATTCTCCATACACTCAAAGAGAATTTGGTCATGGCACATAATTGCATGAAGAAACAAGCAGATCAAGGTCACTCTGAACATCAATTTGCAAAAGGGGATCAAGTGTTTCTTCGACTGCAACCTTACAAGAAAAATTACCTCAAGGCCGAGCATTGTCAGAAACTAGCGCCCAAATTTTATGGCCCTTATGCCGTTCTCAAGCATGTGGGATAGGTGGCCTATTAGTTAGCTTTGCCCAGTCATTCTAAGCTACATCATGTTTTTCATGTTTCATGCTTAAAGAAGGTGATTGGAACTAAGTGCCAAATTCAATCCAACCTTCCCGAGTTAGTCGAAGAAGGATCCATTTGGCTACAACCACAAGTTGTTTTGGACCAGCGTGAGTGTCGCCTGCATCATAGAACCATCAAGGAAGTGTTAGTCCATTGGAAATATACAACTCCAACAAATGCCACTTGGGAACCAACTACCATTCCGCAGCAATTTCCACATCTCAAGCCTTGAGGACAAGGTTGTTTTAAGGGGGCGGACATGTTAGGGTCCTAACCCGCACATAGGTAGAACAATATATTTGTATGTAATAAAGGTCAATATTAATAAGGCCTTTCAAAAAAATAGAATAAGTCGAATGTAAGAAGACTTAATAGAAGCTTCTGCTTCTAGAAGAATCTTCCTCTAGATGCTTCTTTTGATAGACATATTTATTATAAATAGGAGTTGAGGGTATGAGAACCCTATGTTGTATATTATTGTAATAGAGATCTTCTCAACTAGAGGTTGCCCCCTTGAAGAGGCCCGTGAACATTTCTTTCAGAATCAAAGTGTTATTTATGTTTTTATTCCTATATCATTTCATTGTTATTGTGGTGATTGTTCTGGATATATTGTTGTTATTCTGCCATTTATAGCATTTTATTTATGTTCCGCATACTTTTTATATCTGGTATATTATAGATCCAAAGCCATAAAAAGTATCATGGTTGCAGAAAGGACACCAGGTAATGGTTACTAAACAATGCTTGGTTGAATTTAAAATAGGAGGATATAGAAATGAAATTCTATGTGATTTGATTCCCATGGATGTATGTCATATTCTGTTGGGAAGACTATGGCAGTTTGACAGGAATGTCACTCACGATGGGAGGAAGAATACATACATATTAGAGAAGAATGGTAGGACACACATGTTGTTTCCAATAGAGGATAAGAGAGAGAAAGAGGAGGTAAGCACAAGCATACTTCTCATGAGTGGGAAGGAACTCTTGAAAGAGGTCAAGGAAGAACAGGAGATGTAGTTTGTTGTGGTGAGGAAACCCAGAGTTATCCTTACAAGTACTTCGATGGAGTATTATCCTGAAGAAGTTCAGGAATTGTTGGATAATTTTGCTGACATAGTGGTGGATGAGCTGCCTAACTCATTTCCACCCATTGGAAGTATCAATCACCATATTGACTTAATACCAGGAGAAAGTCTGCCAAACAAAGGAGCATACAGATTGAGACCTCGAGAGAAGGAGGAACTGAAGAACCAAGTCCAGGAATTGTTAGACAAGGGTTTGGCCAGAGAGAGCTTGAGTCCATGTGTAGTACCAATTGTATTGAGTCCAAAGAAGGATGGAGGATGGAGAATGTGTGCAGACTCAAGAGCCATTAACAAGATCACCATCAGGTATAGATTTCCTTTACCCGGAATGGATGATTTAATGGATTTCTTAAGTGGAGAAATTTTTTTTTCCAAAATAGATTTGAAAAGTGGATATCACGGGATCAGAATGAGAGAAGGTGATGAGTGGAAAATAGCCTTTAAGAAAAATTAAGGTTTGTATGAGTGGCTTGTTATGCTAGTTGGTTTAACAAATGCCTTGAGTACTTTTATGAGGCTGATGAATGAAATACTGAAAGATTTCATTAGCAAGTCTGTGGTTGTATATATGGATGATATATTGATCTTTAGCAGGACTAAAAAGGATCATTTGATCCACCTAACATTAGTAATTAGGAGACTACAGTAGGAGAATTTTTTGATAAATCTGAAGAAGTCCTCTTTTATGAAGACAGAAATCATTTACTTGGGTTTTGTGATCTCTTCAAATGAACTGAAGATGGATCCAGAGAAGGTGAAAGAAATCAAAGAATGGTTGTCACCAAGGAGTATGTTCGAGGTAAGAAGCTTATATGTATTAGCAAGCTTATATAGGAATTTCATCATAGAATTCAGTGGAATTTGTGCACCAATGATGGATACAGTGAAGAAGAAGCACAAGTATTTTAAATGGACATAAGAAGCCCAGAAGAGATTCAATATACTGAAGGAGAAAATAACAGAATGACCAATTTTGGTCTTGTTGAATTTTGAAAAGACATTTCTGGTGAGATGTGATGCAAGTGGAGTTGCAATAGGAGCAGTTTTGAGTCAGGATAATAGACTTGTTACTTATTTCAGTGAAAATTTGAATGAGACCAAGAGAAAATACTCCACATATGGAAAGGCGTTTTATGCCATAATTCAAGCCTTGAAGAAATAGATACATTATCTTGTCCCATGGGAATTTGTCTTATATAGCAATAACCAAGCTTTACAATTCATAACCAAGCAGGAAAAATTGAATCAGAGGCATGCAAAATGGGTTGAGTTTATGCAGAATTTTAATTTTGTCATAAAACATATCGTTGGGAATGCTAACAAGGTTTTTTATGCATTAAGCAGGAGATGTTTGATTCTGCAGGAATTTCAGGTGAAGACCTTGGGGTTTGGACACCTTAAGGACATGTATTGTGATGATACAGATTTCAAGGAAGCATACGAAGCATGTGCAAACCCTATGCTAAGAGACAAAAGCCAGTAGACATAGTAAATGATTCAAGAGGGATTTTTGTTCAAGGGAAATCAATTGTGCATACCAAAATTCTCAATGAGGGATAACCTTTTGAAGGAAAAGCATAGTGGAGGATTGGCCGAGCATTTCAGCCATGATAAAACATTTGCACAGTTGAGAAGTTCATACTATTGGCCAGGTATGAGAACAGAAGTGATAAAGTTTGTGGAAATATGTAGAATCTACCAACATGCAAAAAGGAAAAGACAAAACACTGGATTGTATCAAACATTGCCAATACCAGAGAGGCCTTGGGATGAAATAAGCATGGATTTTGTGTTGGGACTACCAAGAACTCAAAGAGGATTTGATTCCATATTTGTGGTGGTGGATAAATTTTCAAAGATGGCACATTTTATCACATGCCAGAAGACCAGTGACACAATGCATGTTGCAAATCTATTTTTCAAGGAAGTTGTAAGACTTCACGGCCTACCCAGAAGCATTGTCTCGGACAGGGACACAAAATTTGTTGGTCACTTTTGGAGAACACTGTGGAAGAAGTTGGGGACATATTTTTACTTCATCTCATCTTATCATCCTCATACAGATGGACAAACTAAGGTGGTGAATGGAAGTTTGGGAAACTTATTAAGGAGTTTGGTCACTGAACACCATAATCAGTGGGATCAGATTATGCCGCAAGAATAATTTGCATACAATGACTCACCAAACAAGAGAACCAGAAGGATCCCATTCCAAATATTTTATGGAATGCAACCCATGGGTGTATCTGAGTTGAGAGACTTGTAATAGAGTGAGATCAGGAGCGTTGGAGCAGAATATTTTGTTGCAGAAATGCAGAGGCTCCATAGCCAGATCATAGGACAGTTGTAGAGTTCTAACTAGGAGTACAAGTGCATAGCTTATCAACATTGTAGAGAAATTCAACTTGAAGTAGGATATCATGTTCTGGCACATCTCAGGAAGGAAAGGTTCCCTAGGGAAGCATATAATAAGTTAAAGATGAAAAAGATAGGACCATGTAAGATCTTGAGGAAGTTTGATGCAAACACCTACAAGATTGAGTTGCCAGATAGTGTGGGAATATCACCCATATTCAATGTTTCAAACATGTATCCTTACAGGAAATATGACACAGAGGGGTCATAAGATCGAGAGAAGATCCAGTGGGAGAAACAAATTCATGTAGAAGAGAAGCCACAGATGGAGAATATCGTGGATCAGAGGATCGGTAAAAAGACTAGGAGGAAAAAATATTTTGAATATTTAGTCAAATGGAAGGGACACCCAATAGAAGATGATAGTTGGGAAAATGAATCTACTATACAGAAGCATGGAAAGTTAGTGCAGGAGATCATGGAAAGGAGTCCATGAATTTTTTTCAAGGGGAGTATGATGCAGGAGCATCATTGTCACTCGCGCGGAGCAAGACCCATCAGCGTCTAGGAACCTGTACGGGAGATCAACGTTGGTAGTCATAGTAGATATTTTGAATTCTACCTTAACTTAGTGCCGAAATTAATTTTTGAGGCACGCTTGAAATCATGCTAGGAAAATTTGGAGGCACGCTTGAACGATTACGAGCGAAGTGGGAGATTCCACTACGGCTCTAGAATGCAAATGGTCCAGATAGTCGTTAGGTTAATTTTTTATAGTAGGAAAGTAGCCAGGGGGAAACCCTAAGAACCCTACGATAAATAGAGGTTTTGTACGCCAAATGAGGCTAATCAACAAAATAGGAGATAGGAGAAAAATCTCAATTTTTCAGTTTTATTTTGGGAATCACAATTGTAACCATTTTCACTTATGAATAGAATAGAGGAAAAAATGATCCAAATGCATGGTGTGAATGTTGTTTTCAATTCTCTGTATTGTGTTTTCATGAATGAATGAATGAATATCATTTTGAGGAGATGGAACTGTGAATGTTAGGATAAGTTTCAATTGTTTCTCTTATGTTGAAGTAGTGCAAAGTATGCACACAAAATGCAAGGAGTGCATTGATGGAATATGTTTTGGTTCCGAAGCTTAGAAGAGATAACACAAAACTTTCCCTTTGCAAGGAGTGCAAAGAGACTGGCGCAAGGAGTGCACAATCATCTGCAAGAATCCAAAACCTTGCGTAAGATCTGGTGCAAGGAGTGCACGGATCCGAGATTCGACTAAGCATAGAAGAGTCTGGAAAGGAGAATGCCAGGAAGGCAAGAGGAATTTCTCTCCAAGAAATCCTTCAGAATCTGAGTTATCGAATCCATAAAATGCAAGGTGTGCGTGGGAATTCGAAGTCTTAAGAAGACCAAGATCAGGAGGAATAATACTTTGTATAAGTGTTAAAGAGATCCAAGAATTGGATTCGCTGAAGGGACAAAGGTTAGAAACCTTTGAACACCCAGAAGATATTATAATTTTGAAGATAGCGTAAGCACAAGGGGGAAAAGATCTCAATCGTTCAACCTGAACGCTAGAGAATCAAAACCATCCATCAAGAGAGATGTGTGGTGAACGATCAGCTTTTCTCTGACTCACATTGTGGAGAAGTCAAAGGGAAAAGCACTAAGAATTCATGAATCCCAAATCCACGACTTGATCTGATTCATTGGATCCAGGAGAGATCTGGATCGTTGATTGTCTAGGGTGAAATATTGGCACTTCAGGGATCGAAGGACCGAAAGTGACAATTCTTTCGATTTCGTGAAACGCAAAGTCCCGAAATCATCATGACCGTCAATTCTGAGGAGAGACTTGGACCATTGATCCAGTGCCATCGTGATTTTGGCTATCGAGAGAACGAAGGTAAGGGAACTTCGAAGTCGCAAAACGGGAAACGATGACTTGATTGTAGTCGTCAATCAAGGGAAGATTTGGACCATAGATCTCGGGTCATCACGATTTTGGCTATCGGGTGAACGAAGGTAGCAACTGATCTAGAATCGGATACAGGAGCATGACATGGCTCAAAAAGGCTCAAAAATGAAAGTTCTCAGAATGGAATGAAACCGGTGCCAATGTGTCTATCTCGTCGCATTGATTCCGGCCATATATTCACTTTCTCAAATGATTCCATATGCAAGAGTTATCGTACTCTGACCATTTTCCCAAACAGGCAAAAAGTCAACAGGTCCAGTCAAATGTTGACATTAGCATGACATCAGTAGTGTTGACATAGCAGAGGCAGTTGGCGACAAGTGGTAGCCCGACAGAAGGTGACTGGTCAGTGATAGGGTTCCACCCAGTAGTTGACAAGTGGTTTTTGTTTGGAAAATTGTTGGGTGCCACATGGCCTAGTCATGGACTGCCACGTGGCACCATGATATTGATTAATGGTTGGTGGAAAAATTTTATTTGGAGTCCATGGGGGTCGATACCATGACCTCTTGGACCAACCCAATTCTTGGCAGAGTCCCTATTACCAAATGCACCAAATTATTGCTTATATTATAAAACCCACAATATAAAATATATTGCATGGTATTTGTATGGGCACAAAAAGGAGGGGGTTGGGGCTAAGCCCTAGCCCGTGGTCTTTGGATACAAGCATACAATCGATGGCATGGAGTAATGGCATAACCGCCCATCCATTGAATCAAGGGCACGGTCCTATCATCTGCCATATATCCAGGAGCAGGGTTTTAACTATATCCCTATGCGTGCGGAGGTATATCTCATAATCCACAGGTCACATGATATGCATCCGAAAACCAGGAGCTGAGAACCATTGTAAGGCTAGTGCTTAGCCTTTTGGGCTAGCGCTTGGCCATATGAAACTCATATGCCCATGTTTTAAGTGCACACGCCAAGTATATGGGGCTTAACCCATATATGTTTGGATAAAATGGGTTTTATTATAATGTTTTTGGATTTTAAGTTTATTTTTGGCCTGTAACAAGAGGATTTTGCCCATTTTGGGGGACATTAAACTCTTTTTGAGCCCAGATTTTGGGAGGACGTTGGGGATGGATAACCCACTTCAGATATATAAAAACTAGGCCTGTTTGAGGCCATGGAGGATAGTCAAAAGCAGAGTTATGTTGAAGGGAAGCCAAGCCAAAGCCATTTTTATGCAGGGAAGTTGTTGAGGAGCAGACACTTGCGGGCCATTTCTGGGAGCTCTGGTCATTCATTTTGCATGTTGTTTCTTTTGCTAGGTTCTAGAGATCTGGAAGAACATGAATAGATCAGTCTTTTAGCCTAATGGCACTGCTACAATGTAATTTTTGAGCTTTGAACAGAAATAAAGAAGCCTCCCCCACTGAGACAAAGGCCCAGAGACGTAGGCGATTTTGTGCCAAACTCCGTTATCACTTCTCTTGTTATGGTTTGCTATGCTTATTGCTTTAGTTCAGATCTGTATTTTGTATTATGACTAATATATATTCTCTCATCTTCATCCTCTTTCATTCAACTTCATAAATGGTTAATTAACACATGCAATTAAAAACTCAACCAGAGTCATTAAAAGATCTTTTTCGGATCAAGTGGTATCAGAGCTAGTTGACATTTGGATTTGAGTTTTTCATGTTAACCAGGGAAAAACTACAGTGTGGTGAAGGTGAGCTTGTTGTAGAGAATCCATTAATTGGATTGATAAAGAGAGCTTCTCACAGTGAGATTATGGCATCGGAAGAAGGGCTTTCTCAGGATGAGAAAGAGTTCCGGAAAACTTTCCTTGCTATGTCAGAGATGGTGAAAGTTTTGTACGAGGATTACTTGGAACGCAAAACACCAGTTTTGGGTGAATATTCAAAGGGAAAAAGTGAAGAGGAAGAGGATCTGCCTCAGATTCCTCCTTCACCTCCATCATCACCTCCTTATTCTCCTTCTTCTTCAAGTTCAAGTTCTAAATCTAATGCAAAGAAACATGTTCATAAGCATAAGAATGAAATGCCATTATTAAAACTTGATGTTAAATTTGAGTTGCCCATATATGATGGTGAAGTAAATGCAGAGAAACTTGACAATTGGGTCAAGCAGATGGAGGTTTACTGCAGTGTGAAACAGATCAAGGATGAGGCCACACAAATCAAGTTGGCATCTTTGAGACTTACAGGTACAACTCTCATATGGTGGCAAAGCAAGTTGCAAAATGGAATGCAACAAGTGGGTAATGTATTTCCATCATGGCAAAGCTTCATTTCTGCACTTAGGAAACAATTCTATCCTTTGGGTTATAAAGAAAAAGCATTAATTGAATGGCAATCTTTAAAACTAAGAAAAGGAAAAACAATGCAAGAGTATACAAATAGCTTTCGTAAAATGGCATTGATGTTAGATATCCCTTTACATACATAGGAAACCCTTAAGAAGTATATAGGAGGTTTACCTGCACATATTAGAAACAATGTATTCATCTTTGGACCCACTAACCTTGATGAGGTTTATGTTCAAGCGACATACATTAAAGCAGGGAAAGCAGGTGTATCAAGGGAATCGTCTTCAAGGAAAGAGGACAAGAGGAAATGGCATGGCAAAAAGGCAAATGCAATAGCGCGAAAGGAAGGGAAGCCCTCTTGCAAGAATTGCAAGAAAGAGGGACATGATGAGGACAGATGTTGGCAGTTGCAACCTGAGAAGAGGCCAAAGTGGTTCAAGGAAAAGAAGGGAATGAAAACAGTGGCAACGACAACAAGACCCACAGACTTGGGATCGGATTCAGGTGATGAATCAAAGATCTCATTGGTTGGTATGACAGGTAAAATTGGTGAAGGCATTGATTGTAGAAGTAACTTGTTTCATATAAGGACCATCATGTGACACACTAAGATAGACACATTAATCGACAATGGACCTCAAGCTAATCTAATCTCATAAGAATTGGTTAAGCAACTGGGGTTAAAAACACAAACTCATCATAATCCTTGCACACTTAAATGGATAAGCAATCATCATCAAATGCACATAACAAAGTAGTGCACAATCAAATTTGCAATTTCATCTAAGTATGTGGACGAGGTAACATGTGATGTAGTGTCGTTAAGTGAATGTGGAATGGTCTTAGGTAGTCCATACTTATATGATTGTAAGGCAATCTTCTACAGGACAAAGAATCAATATCAATTAACCAAAGCAAGTCAAGATTATGTGGTTCATGCTCATCATGTTAAGGCAAATAAAATACTTCAAACAATGGAACAATTAAAGAAGGCAGTGCAAGAAAGCAACGAACCAATAATTGTTTCAAATGAAATAACCAATCTTAAGCAAGAACAGGAAATGATTGTTGAATGAAAAATCAATCATAAGTGGCTTCAAGATAAGCTCATGTCGTGCAAATATTACAAGTATATCAGCTCATTTGCAGTCATCTTTTTTTATGCTATCATTAGTAATGTTGTCTACATGGATGATAGTAGCTTCAATAAGATGTAACAGGGTTCAAATGGCTAACAATATGCTATCAGTTGTCATGATTCTGTTACAGTTGATCTTGATGAGACAGGTGCAAAGGACAGAGTTCAGAGACAGAGGACAAGTTGTGTGGCCTATCCCAAGCTTGTTGACTGGTCAGTAACCTTTTGGGGACAAAAAGGTCCTTTAGTGGGGAGGTGTGATCCAGAATCGGATCCAGGAACCTGATAGGGATCAAAAAGGCTAAAAAATGAAAGTTCTCATAATGGAATGAAACTGGTGCCATTGTGTCCGTCTCGTCGCACTGATTTCATCCATATATTCACTTTCTCAAATGGGCGTTGTATGCGAGAGTTATCGCACTCTGGCCGTTTTCCCAAACAGGCAAAAAGTCAACAGGTCCAGTCAAATGCTGACATCAGCATGACATCAGCAGTGTTGACATGGTAGAGGTAGTTGGCAACAAGTGGCAGCCCGGTAGAAGGTGACTGGTCAATGACAGGGATCCACCCAGCAGTTGACAAGTGGTTTTTTTTTGACAAATTGTTGGGTGCCACGTGGCCCAGTCATGGGCTTCCATGTGGCACCATGATATTGGCTAATGGTTGGTGGAAAAAGTTTATTTGGAGTCCATGGGGGTCGATACCATGACCTCTTGGACCAGCCCAATTCTTGGTAGAGTCCCTATTACCAAATGCGCCAAATTACTGCTTATATTATAAAACCCACAATATAAAATATATTGCATGGTATTTGTATGGGCGCAAAAAGGAGGGAGCTGGGGCTAAGCCCCAGCCCGTGGTCTTTGGATACAAGCATACAACCAAGGGCATGGAGTAATGGCATAACCACCCACAAGGGCACGGTCCTATCATCTGCTATATATCCAGGAGCGGGGTTTTAAGAATATCCCTCTGCGCGTGGAGGTATATCTCATAATCCGTAGGTCACATGATATGCGCCCGAAAACCAGTAGTTGAGAACCGTTGTAAGGCTAGTGCTTAGCCCTTTGGGCTAGTGCTTGGCCATATGAAACTCATATGCCCATGTTTTAAGTGTGCGCGCCAGGTCTATGGGGCTTAACCCATATATTTTTGGATAAAATGGGTTTTATTATAATGTTTTTGGATTTTAAGTTGATTTTTGGCCTGTAATAAGAGGATTTTGCCCATTTTGGGGGATATTGGACTCTTTTTTAGCTCAGATTTTGGGAGGAAGTTGGGGATGGATAACCCACTTCAAATCTATAAAAACCAAACATGTTTGAGGCCATGGAGGACAGTCAAAAGCATATTTATGCTGAAGGGAAGCTAAGCCAAAGCCATTTCTATGCAGGGAAGTTGTTGAGGAGCAGACGCTTGTGGGCCATTTCTGGGAGCTCTGGTCATCCGTTTTGTGTGTCGTTTCTTTTGTTGGGTTCTAGAGATCTGGAAGAACATGACCAGATCAGTCTTGTAGCCTAATGGCACTGTTGTGATGTACTTTTTTAGCTTTTAACAGAAATAAAGAAGCCTCCCCCACTGAGATGAAGGCCCGTAGACGTAGGCAATTTTGTGTCGAACTCCGTTATCACTTCTCTTGTTATGGTTTGTTGATCTTATTGCTTCAGTTCAGATCTGTATTTTGTATTATGACTGATATATATTCTCTCATCTTCATCTTCTTTCATTCAGCTTCATAAATGGTTAATTAACACATGCAATTAAAAACTCAACCACAGTCATTAAAAGATCTTTTTTGGATCAGCAACACTCCTAGGGTCATGAAACGTGAAATTGCGACGTGCCTTGCACTTGAGCGTGTGGTCACCACCAGTGGTCACAAGGGAGAAAGGGCTTAGCCAAGAGGAGCTAGTGCTCGTTTGGCGTTGAGATTCAAACAACACTTGGAGAGAAGTCGTGGGTCTCAGACAACCTGTGCATTTGGAGAAAGGACCTATGTAAGTGGGTTTTATGTCTAGCAGAGACCCGGAGAATCAATCAGAGTCAATATCTTGATCAATCCTAGATTGGTAGGTCGCGTATCCCTTAGGAGAGAAGGGGGGTCTACATCACATGGGTCGAGATCGAGGTCAAATTATTTGCTATAATTGTGCCCAGCCAGGTCATTTGGCAAGGGATTGTCAAAACCCTTGCACTACTTGCAACTATTGTAATTCATTTGACCATGTCATTGAAGACTTTCCAGTATTGTTAGATAAACTTCAGGAAATACGAGGTGGAAACCAGCAAGTCCAACTAATATCAAATGAACCTCACAGTGAGGAACCCAGTCTCAATGTTATTACTAGAAAAGGCGTTGTCATAGGAGAAGATAGGGTGACTCCAGGAAAGACTACAAATGGATCAGGGATCAGAAGAGCTTTAGAGAAGGTTCCATTATTTGACCAAAGGAAGGAAAAACACACTTTTGAAGAAGTAAGGAGAGAATTTGTAGGAGAATAGGCTTCTTCATCTAGGACACAACTAGAAGTAAGAGAATGTGAAATGTCTCCAACATTTGATTAGTCTGTCCCACATAGGAAAGGAAAAGAGGTAAGCAAACCGGTGGACTTCTTGTATACTTGTATCAATTTGATTAAATATGAAAGAGTTGTGTAGGAACTACAACACTTGATAAGACAATATGAAATTGGAAGAGTATATCCTCTGCTAAGTAGAGTTTTCAATCAAGTATCTAGAAAAAGGAGGACAAGCAAGGAACTTCACCTTAGTGGTCATATTGGAGACTACGACATAGACTATGTGGTCCTCAACTATCAGAAGTAAATGTTATGACAAAGCAGACTTGGGCACTCATGGGAAAACCTAAATTGATTTACTCTCCTATTAGGCTCAAAATGGCTAATCAGCAGGCGGTGAGTCCCTTTGGAAGGCTAGAGCATGTCCCTGTAGACATTGATGGAATGAGGACATTTGCAGACTTCGAAGTGATTGAGATAGTTGATGATAGTTTCCCCTATCCTTCATTTTTGGGTATTGATTGGGCTTTCAACGATTTGACTGTTGTTTATCTAAAAAAGAGAAGAATGAAATTTGAAGGTGATGGCCTTAGGGTCATTGCACCTTTTGATCCAGATGAAGGTTGTAGATACACAGAACCTATAAGAGAAGAATATCGCACCTTTGAGATAGAGAACATCTATAAATTGACATCAGGCCAGCAAGATTATATTAATACTATAGCAGATGGAAATCTAAGTTGGTGAAGTGAAAGTGCATGTTCATCGGATTCAGAAGAAGCATTGGAAAATTAGCAAAACATAATGTATGAAGTCTCTACACGGAGATGTGCAATATTGACCAAGGTAGTTCGTTGGATTGGCATAGAAGTAAGTAAACTTCCTACATTTGATGGCTTGAATAATTTAGATACATTTCTACTTGAATTTGAAAAAATTCTACCAATACAACAGAGGTTGTTAGCACTAGACGAAGCCTTGAAAGAAACGCCAACTAGATGGTGGGAAGCTCATAAGAAGAACATTGTGGAATGGGTACAATGTCGCACCTTGTTGACAATGCGCTTTTTAGACCAAGATGAAGGTTGTGAAGTTAGATACACGGGTCATAGTTGTCCTAAGAACCATACGTGAAGTTGTGAGGAGGCATGGAGCAACATTCCTAAAGAACAATGGGTACATAAGTTCATTAACACCTTAGATACTACGCCTATCAACTGGTATCTTCAAGAAGAACTACGCTTAGCCACTACATATTGGTATGGTATGACCCAAAACTTTATAGCTACATTCCTATTTTAAATTTAGTACCCCATAGTAGATCAAGCTCTACAAGTTGTAAGACAGAAGGTCTTTGAGGAAGTATCTAACCTCCCTCTTGAACAAGAAGAAGATGAATCGACTGCACCTCTTCAGGAGTTATAGGGTTGTTATAATATTAAACTGATGAGGATGATGACCCTAGGAATGTGAACATCTCATAAATTGAAGGAAAAAGAGATATAGAAGGGCCAGGGATTGAATTACCTTTTGTTGGGTAGTCCATTAAAATTAATAAAGTTAATATTCGAACAGAGAAAACACCTAAGTTAGCAATTGTTGGAGACTATTGGGGTGATGCTACTATTAGTAATATTATAGAACTATTGCATGAGTATCAGGATTTGTTTCCAACCAAGTTCACAGACATTAAGGGAATAAAAGGGCCCATGGGAGAAATGAAGATTCCTTTGAAAGCAGATGCAAGGCATGTCAAGCAGAGGCCTTGCAGACTGAATCCCAAGTACAAGCAAAAAGTAAAGATTGAATTAGATAGAATGTTGGAAGAAGGAATCATAGAACCAATCGAAGAATCTGAATGGATCGACCCTATGGTGGTTCAGGATAAGAAGTCAGGAGAAATCAGGATCTGTGTAGATCTAAGGAAATTGAATGATGCATGTTTACATGACCCATTCCTTACACCATTTACTGATGAAGTTCTAGATAATGTAGGAGGACATGAAGTCTATTCTTTCACAGATGGATTTTCAGGCTATCACCAGATCATTATTGCTAAGGAGGACAGACATAAGACTACATTTGCAACATAATGGGGTTATTTTCAGTACACTGTGATGCCTTTAGGTTTGAAGAATGCACCTGCCATCTTTTCCAGGGTGGTGGTCGAAGTGTTTAAGGAATTTTTACATAATTTTTTAGAGGCATACTTTGATGACTGGACAGTTTTCAGTCTATTGAAAGACCATATTGAATGTTTGAGATTAATGTTAGATAAGTGCAGGCAATGTCAGATTTCCCTGAACTTGAAGAAGTGTATTTTCTTTTCACCTTTTGGAGTGTTGTTAGGACACATTGTATGTAAGCAAGGGTCGTTGGTAGATCCTTCCAATATTGTTATCATTGTTGATATACCTCCTCCTACTTCAGTTAGACAGTTCTACATTACATTAGGACACACTGGATATTATAGAAAGTTTATTAAGGGTTATGCACATATAACAAGACCCATGGAGAAGCTATTAAATAAGGATAGTAAGTTTCAATGGGTAGAAGAATGCCAACAGAGCTTCGACACACTAAAGCAGAAAATGGTCATTACGTCTATTTTGGTTTTTTCAAATTGGAGTAAGGAATTCAATGTTCATGTCGATGCTTCATCCATTGCATTAGAAGCAGTTTTGGCACAGCCAGGTGCAGAAGATATTCACCACCCTATAGCCTTTGCTATAAGGAATCTTTCCACTTCTGAAATTAATTATACTACTACTGAAAGAGAAGGCTTAACTATGGCATATGCACTGCAGGAGTTTAAACATTACTTGTTGGGAGGACATTTTAAGATGTTCACTGATCATTCTGCATTGAATTACTTAGTCAACAAGCCAGTGTTGGAGGGGGAGAATATGTAGATGGATATTATTATTCCGAGAGTATGACTTTGAGATCGTGGTCAAGCCAAGAAGAATGAATAAAGGACTTGACCACTTATCCAGGTTAGAACATGGAGAGCAACCTACCAGTTTGGTGACACACTATCAGATGCACAGTTGTTGGCCATCAAAAAAATTGATGATCACTTTGTTGAAATACTCCAGTTCTTGTCCACAGGAATGGCACCTCGCGAGTATACAGTTATTCAGAAGAAACAGTTGGTAGTTCGTGTTGCGGATTTTCAAATTATAGCTAGACAGTTATATAAGATGGTGCCAGATGAGATCTTAAGAAGATGTGTTATGGAGTCAGAAAGACCATTGATTCTTGCAGAAGCACATGAATGCATCGCAGGAGGACATTATGCAGGGAAAGCAACAATGCATAAGGTTCTCAGAGCTGGCCTCTGGTGGCCCACTCTACATAAGGATTCTAAGGAATACTACAGAGCCTACAATGTATACCAAAGAGTAAGGAATCCATCAAGAAGAGATGAGATTCCTTTAGCACCTCAGTTGACTATATAGGCATTCAATAAATGGGCTATTGAATTTATGGGACCTATAAACCCACCAAGAAAGTGCACAAGAGCTCGATACATTATCACTGCTACAGAGTATTTGACCAGATGGGCAGCAGCAAGAGAAGTTAAGGATTGTAGTGCAACTACAGCTACGCGGTTCATCTTTGATGATATCATAACCAGATTTGGATGCCCAAAGATCCTTATGAGTGAGAAAGGCACACATTTCATTAACAAAACCATTGAAGCCTTGACCCAGGAGTTCGAAGTTCACCATCAGAAGAGCACACCATACCACCACAAGTGAATGGTACAGTCGAAGCTTTCAATAAAATCTTGGACACAACGTTGACTAAGATTTGCAGTGTTAACAGAGATTATTGGTATTTGAGAATTCCAGCAATGTTATGGACTTATCAAACTACTTGAAAAAAATTAACAATGTAGACTCCCTTCAAGTTAGTCTATGGCTTGGAATTAGTGGTACCTATGGAATACTTGGTTCCTAGTTTAATAATTGCAGCATTTACAGGTATGGATAACACTGACGATGTTCAATATAGGCTCGCACAGTTGATGTAACTAGAGGAAGACAGGTTCATTGCAGGATTTCATCAGAAGGTACAAAAAGAATGAGAAAAGACTTACCATGACAGACATATCAAGAGGAAAGCATTCAAACAATGAGATTTGGTACTTTTATACGACAAAAAGTTCATGAACCATCCAGGAAAGTTCAGGACACACTAGATTGGGACATTCGAGGTTGCCTGTGTTATAGAGGGTGGAGCTACGTAGTTGAAGACCCTTAATGGAGAATGGAAGGATGGTTTAGTAAATGGGAGTCAATTGAAACTGTATTATGACAACCAGCTACCTCACAGCTCTCAGGAAAAGCAAGGAAGAAGGGTCTAGGTACCAGGTGCAGTTGAAATTGGGTATCAGACACATAAAATATAGTCTACACATGATAGGAAGGGACAGAGAAGAAAGCACAGGCTGCTCCACGCAGTATGCAGACGAAGTAATACAGGAGGTTCAACCCTACAGTGACTCAGGATGAGTCACATGTGAGTGTTGGGGGCTTGTTGGCCCTTGGTCATGTATCAAGGAAGAAAGAAAACATTAAAGAAGAAGAAAGACAAAGCATGAAGTGCACGGAAGGCACACAAACCGAGGAAGGGTCAAAGTGGTTAAAGAATCATAAAAGAAGGAGCGAAGTAAGGGAAAGCAAGTCATTGGAAGAGAATATCAAGGAGGACAAAGTAGCAAAGAGGATAGATTGTGGAAAAGTCAGCAAGTAGAAGAGGACACCAATGGGTGATTTGGATCACCTCATGGAGAAGAAGGAAGAACAGGTCGGCGGAGTCCTTAAAATGCAGGTTATGGGGACCTAGGGTTTTTGTACCTAGGTTTTTTGCACTTGGACTTCGATCTACGATTTCTAAGAGTCATAGAAGGATAAATAGAGGTAAAGAAGAGTGGGGAGGGTTGTTGTTGGCATAGAGAGAGTGAGATGTAAAAGTATTGTCTCTCATAGCGTTCCTGTATTTTGGATCTTCAACTGGGTGCGAAGATCAACTATGTAGTTGGGTGCGCATGGTTGGGACATTAAGAGGAGAGAGAGAGAGATAAGGATCTGCAGCTAAGTGCACAAATAGAACTGTGTATTTTCATCGACCTTATCAATAAACATATTACTGTGGATGTAGCCCTAGGGAGAGGGTGAACCACGTCAAATATTGTTGTTCTATGTGATTGATGTTGTGTTATTTTTTACATTTTATACTGTGATTGCATTATTATTCCATTTACTGAAGATAGGAAGATATAACTAAATTCATGAAGTTAAGAAGAATACTGTTAATAATCTCTAGGTTATCTTGCGTTGTTATTCTGGAATCATCTTGCACTTCCTCTGGTTGTAGACACCTGTGTCCTGCAACCCTCCTATTGCTACTTCGGGTGAGACTTCATTTGCTCCACATGTATTTCTGAAAGGGCCAGTAGTTAGGGTTTGTTGGTACGTTGTTACAAATTGAACCCTGGGTCTACCCTTGTGCCAACAACATCTCATCATTGGGATTTTCCTGTTGATATGTTTGTTGGGTATGTGTTATATTCTTTGCACGAGTAGTAGTGTCTGAGCGTCAGCGTCGGGCGTGCAAGGGGGTTAGAGGGGGGGGTGTAGGGGGGCGAAGCCACCCGCATGGGGGTTCGGGGGCGGCGCCCCTGACTTTTTTTTTTTTTCAGGACGACATATTTTCATCGAGACGACATATTTCCGGGACCACATGATATTAGGTGGTTTTTTCAGCACATGGTTTTTTGCCGATGGTTTTCTATTTCCGGTTAAGGAATTAGGGTTTTTGGACTAATCCAGTTCATTGGGTTAGGTTTTTGGATGCCGCTGGCTCCTATATGTATATTGTATTGTAAACAATGTAACACAATGTATGAATATAATATATGCTGGTTTTTCCCAGTTTGGGTTTCCATGTGAAAAATCTATGTGTAATGTTTGTATTTGCCATTGTATATTTTCTGTTCTTTTCTAAATATCAGTTTGCAGTAGATATTGTACAAGGTTAGAATTTACATTTGGTATCAGAGCTTTATTGGCTTC
>JZKD02S1097681.1:153046-169018 GCA_000966675.3 Picea glauca
GTTTTTCCCGGTTTGGGTTTCCAGGTGAAAAATCTCTGTGTAATGTTTGTATTTGCCATTGTATCTTTTCTGAATATCAGTTTGTAGTAGATATTGTACAAGGTTAGAATTTACAATGTTGGCAAAATCAAGTAGAAATTTAGGCACCAGAACAAATGGGAATTTGGGTCTGCAAATATGCAACAACCAAAGCATGGTAAAGACAACCCTAACCAACAACAACTAGACAACCAGTCCAAGACACAAGACAAGAAGGATAAAGGAAAGACAAAGTGGGAAGTGGTGTGATTTCAAAAAAATCCATTGGCACAACATTGATGAATGTTGCTTGAAATAGTCATTGGTAGTTGAGGTCAAAGACACGGAGCCAAACCCTGATTCGGAATCTGATCCAGAAAATATTGAAAATAGACAGATCATTGACGTAGACCCCACTTCTATTGTTGTGACCACAACAATTCAACCAAAAGAACTAGTAGATCATGAAGAGGGGGAGAGCCTCTTCCATTCATAGATGTGGGTGAAGGGGACCCCATTGCATTTCATTGTTGATAATGGCAGCTAGAAGAACATCATCTCAGTTAAGGTCGTCAAACAATTGGGGTTGTTGAAAACACCACACCCACAACCATACAACATCGGGTGGCTTCACCGTGGACGAGATCTCTGTGTCAGCCAATAGTGTCGCATGTCCTATGGCATCCAACCCTTCAAGGATGAGGTAGTATGTGATGTTACCCCTCTTGATGTCTATGATGTTTTTTTGGGCCAACCATATATGTGGAAATTCCAAGCTGTCTATGAGTATAGACCCCATAGTGCCATTATTTCTATGGGAGGTCATATCTATAAGATACTAGAGGTAGTTATAACTAGTTATCTACTAAAACAGTGCTGCAAGGTAATCTCTCATACTACAAAATTCATCTTCTTCACAGTCTGTTCAAAGGATGCACAAAAGACCACTACAACCACTGCAGCATCAACACCTTCCATCAAGCAAAAAAATATTTTTGAAGAGAAAGATGATATTGTTTCTTCACCTACAATGGTGCCTACACAACGCCCCATCAAACTCAGAGACAACAGGTTGGTGGAACTGATTCAACACCGCTAGCAACAAGCTTGTGACAGTCTTCCACAGACCAAGCAGCACAACTTCTCCAACAAGGCACGCAACTCACCAAGATTCAGATTTAGAAAATGATTTACCCTCTTCCCTTGGTACTCAACACAACAGAGACCATTTCTTCCTAAGCGGGGAGGACTGATCCAGGCGGATATTGGTGACCACCCACCTATTCCAACTAGCTCCTCTTATCAGTTTTTAGTTCAACACGTTCTTGTGTACTTATTTGTAATTGTGAATTCTACACTTCCAAGGCTGGTTGAATCCCTACACACTTCCAGGAGGATACTAGTGGCCTCCCACCTATTCCAACTGGCTTATTTTGTATGTTTTCATGTCAACACATTTTTCTATACTTCCAAGGTTGTTTTGGGGCCCTAAACACTGTTTTTTTGGCATGACACACTAAAAATATAGAAAAAGTTAGATTTTGATGGCATAATGGGTAGTTCTCAAAAATACCTTTCCAACGAGCTATCATGCACCTAAAACGGCGATCATATGCAAAAGTTACAACCATGGTAAGTTAATGTACTAACTTACCCAAATGGGGCCCACATGACTTTTGGTGTTTCATCTCCTAGGGTTAGGTTTTTAGATGTCTAGGGTTTTGGCATTCATGTTTATCATAAAATGGCCTTCAGAGCCTCATCATAATCATCTTCTTGCGAATGAGCGTAGTTGTCACATCTCTTCTCAGAGATAAAGCTGCCACCATTCTAGCGAGTCTTGCACTCTGTATTTTTACAGTCTCTTTACAATTATTTCATTAATAGAAATCAAGTAGTGTTGTATTTCTCTATTTCTGGAAATTTTCATGAGTATTTCATTATAATATCTCTGCTTTCATTTTGTTCTGAAAATAATCTGGATCAGTGATATTAGAGCAGGTTTCTCGTGATATTTTTTCATCGCATGTCCCCGACAAGGTCTGAGTATAGCCAGTTGGATATTGAGCTTGTCTCTCTTGAGGATAATCACTCTCGCACTCCCAAGAAACCCTATGACCAATTTGGATCACAGTTGCGAGTCTTGAGAGTCCCAACATGGATATTTTGGACCAGCTGCACTGGAGCCCTGAGTGGAGAGGGATTTCCTGAGGGACTATATCGCAGAGAAGGGTGTAGGTATATTCTCTTGGGTGGTGCAGGATGGGTAGAAGAGATTTGATTACTTGGATTGTTGTGAGTGTTGGAGAATCCTATGAGAGCTTGAGTGCTAACTGGTTTGGGAATCCAAGTAACACTCTGGAGCTGTCCTTGTGGATTCATAGCCCTAGATTGGAGGTGACATTTTTGTTGAGACTTGGAACAATAGTGTCTATAGTTGGGTGGAATGTCCTTGGTTTGCAGCCAATTGGTGTCTTCTTTATAAAAGATAAGTGCTCTTTGTTATGGTATTAATTACCTGTGTATGAATTATTCCATTGTGTACTTAATTATCGTTGAATTCAATATGATTAGAATATACATGCTTGTTGTTTATTATTGTGAATGTCATATGCTTCATTGTTTATATGCTTAGATTAAATCTTGATCAATGCATGTGAATATTTCATGCATTCCCTGTTAGCAAAAAAAAGAGAAGGGATCAAATTATTCCAGAGAAGGGACTTGTAGCCAACATGTCTGACATGTGGCTGGTTGGGTGTGTTACAGTTTGGTATCAGAGCTCATGGTTCCAATATTAAGCTGGGATGGTCCCTTTAAACCGATATTGGATCAAACATTTCACAGAAAATTTGAGTTGCAAAGTGCCAGAAGGCGCTGAGAGCGCTCCTTAACAGTGTTTGAAAGGTCAGGAGGTGTAGCAGTTCAGGAAGCCGTGATGGCCATAGGATCTATTCGAGAAGAATCTGAATCCCTCACAACCGTCAGATCTGAGAAAAGAGCACAGAGGTTAAACCCTCAAGTCCTTCATACTTCGTTGCTTTGGAAGTTTCAAGTTCATTGTTATAAAAGAATCCCAAAACCTTGAAACTCTGAAATCTCAGAGTGAATCTACGTCATAGATCATGGGGAGGAGTACCTGACTGTTGGATTTGGCTAAGGATATGTTTGGGTCGTTGGATCAAGCACAGATCAGAAGGAGAATAAAAGTGGAGAAGATAAGACTCCATACATCTGATCTACATATGATAAAGTGTGAGTCGTAGTTCTCACAACATTTCAGAGATATTACACTCCGGGAGAAGCAATCCCTTAAGCTTCCAGGAAGAAAGTCTCCCAAATTATTGAACTCCAGAGTAAATCTGGACCCTCCATATTCAGGTGCACATGTTCGAAGATTAGAAAGGATCGTAAATTCGGCATTCGATAGTCCGGGGGTATGGTAATTATCAACAGCATAAACCTCCGAAATCCTGAACCCCCAGATTAAATCTAGACCATTCATGTTGGGGACACGTGTTCGTCGATCATCCAATTCAAGAGTTAGTCATTCAAGAAAATTGTAGTGTATTGGGGAGAAGTCTCCCGAAGTTCCAAAGCCCCAAAGGTGTGAGGCACTGGGGTGACATGGCCTACTGATGTCACCTAGGGTGACATGGACACACTTGGAGCTTTCCATGTGTCATTGTGTTTTGTGTTTTCCAAAGACCATTCGTGCCAGTTATTATATGACACGTGTCACCCATCAGATAGGGCCACGTGTTCATACCTTATGTTTTTCCATGTGGCGGTAGATTATGTAATCCAAAGACTTGGAAATATGGAGGATTCAAGGCACAAGTAGTGGGGTCGAGGAATCCCAAAGGCCCAAAGGTCGGAGTCCATCTCAACCCTTGATTACAGTAGACACGTGGTGCAAGATCCCAAGGTTCGGAGACTTGGTACTCTGGAGATTTTGACTGTTGTTACTTGGGTCGAGAACTCACGAAGGCCAGAGTCAATCTCCATCGTTGATTGAGAGGTGATACATGGAGGAAGGAGAGGACCTTCGATACTTCGGCACTCTGGGAGATCTGTGGAAAGGCGCTTGGGAAAGCCCCAAAGCCCAAAGATGCGAAGGAATCCTATCCATCGATCAGGACAGGATACGTGGCAATAGATCCTACACTCTAAAGACTTGGAACTCCAGAAGATTTGAGGGTGTGGACATTCTGGAACTCCCGAAGCCCGGAGTCCCGTAGTTCCTGTTGACCATTGATCTTAGGTCTCGATCGCTTCTCAACCACACGATCTTCGATATAGTGTTTTTAACACAGAAAAGAGCCAGGAAGGATTTGGCCCACAGTTTCAAGTCGTGGCCACTTGGGAAAGTGGTTTGAAGGAAGCGCCTGTGAAGAATTGATTTCTGTATCAGCCCAGGGATAACATGGAAGTGTTATTTGTATAAATTCTTCATGAGTTGAAAGGATATGTAGAATTATTGAAAATTTTGTTTCTCATATTGGGGAAATGGAAGAAGTAAAGGGATCCTCTAGCCATGATAAAGAGTTCGAAGGCCAGAATACTAGAATTGGCAATGCAGAGGTAGAATCTAATGGACGCAAGGGCCGAGGGGAGAAAGAAACATTGCTAGAAATTGTGAAGATCTACAAGGCAAACAACAAGAGGTTGATGAAGGAGAAAATTCAAATAAATGCTCAAGTGCTACAAATCCTAAATTAGTTTCAAAGTTAAGACAAAAATTTCTCAAATCATGAGGAAGAAGGAAGGTGTCATGAAAGAAGAGATGATCATGGAAGAGCTGGGTATTCCAGAAGTGATAGCAGAGCTCAAAGACACCACTCACCTCCTTACTTAGCAAGAAGGTTTTATGCATCTGATTATTCCTTAAGTAGTCCATAGGTGTCTCATGTTAGGCACCAAAGAAGGAGACATGAGGTAGTCAATTTGCAAGGAAAGATGAAGAAGCTCAAGCCATTATCCTTTCATGGTGAAAGATAAAGGGAAGATGATGTTGAAGCATGGTTACTTGGACTCGGGAAATATTTCTGATAGCACAACTATTCATCAAATTTGGAAGCCAGAATTGTCGCCTACCACTTGCATGGGAAAGTTGTAATGTGGTGGGATCAACTGAAACAAGTTGAACAAATCAATGAGAATAGGATCAATTGGAAGAAATTTAAGAAGTGTTTCTAGAAGGAGTACCTCTCAGAGCGTTTTTATGAAAAAAAAATGCAAGAGTTCTTTGAATTTAGGTTGGGAAGCATGAATATGGAAGAATATGAGAAGAATTTCTTGGGATTGTTAAAGTATGTTGGGTTTATAAATGATTAAAAGGTAAATATACAGAGGTTTTGGAGTGGACTACCAGCCATTTATAAAGAAAATATTAGGTATGATGAGCCCAAGACCTTGACTGAGGCCATCAGGAAGGATAAGTACCTGTATGAGCAAGGCCAGGGCAGAGAGTCCATGAATAAATATTGGAAGGACAAGAAGAAGGAGAAGTATGATCAGAGGAGGAAGGGATTCAAACCTCCTTTCAATAGAAATGAGACTAATAAAAAATCATCAAGATCGGTATGCTATGGATGATTCCAAGAAAGAAGACTCCCTAGGAAAAAGGGGAAAACCACCAATCCAGTGTTGGAGATGCAAAGAATATCACTTGTACAAGGATTTCCCACACAAAAAGGACAAGGTGAATACTTTTCACAACATCCAAGAGGATACAACAGTCGAAGACATGGGAAGGATTTATGCAACCTTAGATTATTGACAAGCAGAATACCAATCCAACATGATCAAGGTGGAAGGTAAGATCATAAATCAGTATGTTTCTATTTTAATTGATTTGGGAGCAAGTCATTATTACATTTATCCTAAAATAGTGAATAGATTACATTTGGAGAAAAGTAAGCTTGGGAAATCAAGTTTGGTTCAACTAGCCACTGGAACCAAAAGGGGAATCCATGATATGGTCATAATTTGTTCCATAAGTCTTAATGGTGTGAATACTAGTGTTGATATAAATATCATACCATTGGGGTATTATGATATTCTAATTGCAATGGATTGGTTGGACAAGCATCATGTTTTCCTATATTGTCATAGCAAGACATTTACATGTCTTGATGGAGATGGAAAGAAGAGTATTGTGAAAGGAGTTCCAAGACCCATCTCTATAAGGGAGATTTCAGCCTTACAGATGAAGAGATGTTGTAGAAAAGGGTGTCAATTGTATGCAGCCCGTGTAGAGGATCCAGAAAAGGAAAAGGGGACAAACCTTGAATATTTCTCGATACTACAAGAATTTGACGATGTATTCCAAGAAATACCAGGGTTTCCACCAAAAAGGGAGATAGATTTCTCTATTGATCTAGTTCCAGGAGCTGCCCCAGTGTCAAAAAAACCTTACAGAATGACTACGCCTAAGTTAAAAGAATTACAAATGCAGTTGGAGGAATTGTTGAAGAAAGGGTACATACGTCCAAGTGTTTCACCTTGGGGAGCACCAATACTCTTTGTCAAAAAGAAGGATGGAACCTTGAGGCCGTGTATTGAATTTTGATAGTTGAATAAGTCTACTATAAAGAAAAAGTATCCTCTACCCAGAATTGATGACCTCTTTGATCATCTAAGAGGAGCAAAGATATTCTCAAAAATAGACTTGAGATCAGGATACCATTAGATAAGAATCAAGGAAGAATACAGCCATAAGACAACCTTTAGAACTAGGTATGGGCACTATGAATTTGTAGTGATGCCATTTGGACTGTCCAATGCGCCAACTGTCTTTATGTTCTTAATGAATGGAATATTCATAAATTACTTGGATAAGTTTGTCATAGTATTCCTACATGACATACTTGTCTATTATAAGTCAGAGGAAGAGCATGAACATCACCTAATATTGGTACTACAAGTGTTGAGAGAACATTAGTTGTATGTCAAGCTGAGTAAGTGTTATTTTTATCAAAAAAAGATCCATTACTTGGGGCACATTATTTCAGAACAGGGTATAGAAATAGACCCTGAGAATATTGAATCCATTAGAGGATAGCCAGCACCCAAGAATGTTTCAAAAGTCAGATCTTTTATGGGGTTAGATGGTTACTATAGAAGGTTTATAGTAGAGTTCTCTAAGATTGTTCATCCCATCATTTCTTTGTAAAAGAAGGGAATTAAATTTGAATGGACACCTGAGTGTGAAGAAAAGTTTAATTCGTTGAAGGAATTACTTACTAGTGCACCTATTTTGAAGATTTTTGACCCAAATGAAAGTTTTGTGGTATGTACAGATGCGTGCAAGGAAGAACTTGGTGGATTCTTCATTCAAAATGGACATGTCATTTGTTATGCGTCCGGAAATCTTAAAGAGCATGAGAGGAACTATGCCAAGCATGACTTGGAGCTTGTTTCCATTGTCCATGCGTTGAAGATGTGGAGGCATTATCTCATGGGAAGGAGATTTGAATTAAGAATAGACCATAGTGGTCTGAAGTATCTTTTTTATCATCTAACTTTGAATGCCAGGAAAACAAGATGGATTGAATTTTTAAGTGAATACGACTTTGATATAAAGCATATCAAAGGAAAAGAAAATAAAGTTGTTTATGCAATTAGTAGAAGAGTGCATCCCATGCATTCTACAGCTATCAGTACGCATCAGTCAGACTTGAAGAGCATAATTTTAGATGTTGTTGTTACAAATCAGCATTATCTGCAAGTAAAGGAAAGCTTACAGCAAGGAGATGTGCAACAGAAAGTGAAAGAGTATGAGATGAAGGAACATGGATTACTTATGCATAAAAATAGAATTTATGTTCCTAGTTCCGTAGAACTTGGGAATTTGGTATTAAAGGAAATGCATAATTTTCCATATGTTGGACATCCCGGTAACCATAAAACAATTACTGCAGTAAGAAGCCAATTA
The DNA here is from genome assembly GCA_000966675.3 of Picea glauca. Taxonomy (NCBI): domain Eukaryota; kingdom Viridiplantae; phylum Streptophyta; class Pinopsida; order Pinales; family Pinaceae; genus Picea; species Picea glauca. Next base: position 161,004 of record JZKD02S1097681.1, read on the forward strand.
TTTTGGCCCGGAATGAAAAAGGATGTTTCTGATTACATCGCCAGGTGTATGGAATGTCAGAGAGTGAAGGCTGAGCATAGACACCCAACAGGTTTGCTACAACCATTACCAATTCTAGAGAAGAAATGGGAAGTGATAACCACTGACTTTATAACTAAATTTCCCAGAACAGCAAGGCAACACGATTCAATCATGGTAGTGGTTGATAAATTGAAAAAGGCTTCCCATTTTGTTCCTATAAAAACAACTCATGCAGCAATTAACATTGCATAAATTTACATGAAGGAAATTGCTAGGTTGCTTGGGATACCTAGGACAATTGTCTCACACAGAGACACTAAATTTAATTCAAATTTATGGAAATGATTTTTCAAAGGATTTGGTACAAATATGAACTTTATCACATCATACCATCCACATTCAGATGGGCAGACAAAAAGGGTCAACCGAGTAATTGAAGACATGTTAAGAATGTATGTGATGGATAAGCCATCTAAGTGGGAAGATTACCTACACTTGGTTGATTTTGCCTATAATAATGGGTATCAAGCTTCATTGAAGATGATCTCATTTAAAGCCTTGTATGGTAGAAAGTGTAGTACTCCAGTAAGTTGGGAAAACCCAGCAGATAGAGTGGTACTTGGACCGGAGTTGCTCAAGGAAATGGAAGACTAGATGGTTAAGATTAAGCAAATTTTAAAGGTAGCTCAGGATAGACGGAAGGTTTATGTCGACAAGAATAGGACAACAAGAGAATTTAAAGTAGGAGAGCATGTGCCTTTGAAATTTAATCCCAATAAGAGCTCTTTGAAGTTGGGCAATTCTACAAAGATGGCAGCCAAATATTGTGGTCCATTTGAGATATTGGACATAATAGGGTCAGTTGCATACATTCTTGTATTGCATGTTTCCATGAAAGTGCATAATGTATTTCATGTCTCTTTTCTAAAGAAATATGTACATGATGCAAACCATTTTTTTGATTGGCATCTGATTCAGGTAGAGACATAGGGATACTTTCAGGTCCAGCTAGTGCGAATACTGGACAAAAAGGTCAAAATGATCTAGAATCGAGTTATAGAGCAGGTAAAAGTTTAGTGGACCTGCTATGGTCCTGAATACGCTACTTGGGAGCATGAAGATACCATGGGGGCAGAGTACTCGCAACTTTTTGAATAAATTTTGAGATTTTGATCTATGTTTTGTATATGCACTGAGGACAGTGCCAAAATAAGGGGGAGGGGATGTAACACCCCAGGTTTTGAAACCCCATATTAAATAATGTATTGTTACATTGTTGAGAGGCTAGAATTCCCAAACAATTATTAAAAGGCTGGTATGCCTAATAAATGTAATGTTTTGATCATTATTAATAATAAAAACATCCTTGGTTACTAGACAGACAACGACTAGAGTTATAGGGGGCTATGATTCCACAAGAATAGGGGTAAGGGGCTAAGTGATTATTTATTTTATATTACCCATTTTTTGTGTAATGGGGGCGGAATCCATTACGTGAGCTCTTGGGGGAAGAACAAGAGGTTCTTGATCACCATGAATTACAAAAACTTGTCCCTGGTCTGTGGGAGGGGTTGGTTGGTGAGTTGGTTCGTTCATTCGTTCTCCCATTGGAAAATACACTCATTGTCATCCCCATTCTGGTGTTGTTTCTAGTCACCTCACGCACTCATTCACCTGTTTTGTTCACTGTTCATACTCTTTCGTGGAGTCTGCACTCCGTACATCCCTTCATTCACTCATCTTTCCTCACTTCATTGTGTTGGCTTGGAAAAGGAAGATGAACTATTTAAGAGTAGCCACGGTTTTGTGGGCTATAGAGGTTGCTAGTGTAGTCCAACCATGATTTGAGGCCTGTATGTCTAAGATGCTTGGACTATGAACAGTTTGGATCACAGTTGTGAGTAATGAGAGTCCCAGCATGGAGTTTGTGGACTAGTTGCACTAGAGCCTTGAATGGAGAGGGATTGCGTGGAAAAGAAGGGTGGAAGTCTATTCTCTTGGGTGATGCAGGATGGGTAGAAGAGATATGGGTACTTGGATTGTTGTGAGTGTTGGAGAACCCTATGAGAGCTTGAGTGTTAAATGGTTTGGGAAGCCAAGTAACACTCTGGAACCGTCCTTGTGGATTCATATCCCTGGCTTGGGGGTGACATTGTTGTTGAGACTTGGAACAATAGTGTCTACGGTTGGGTGGAAATCCCTTGGTCTACAGCCAGTTGGTGTCTTCTTTATAAAAGATAAGTGCTCTATGTTATGGTATTAATTACCTATGTATGAATTATTCTGATGTGTACTTAATTATTAATGAATTTGATATGATTAGAATATACATGCTTGTTGTTTATTATTGTGCATGTTGTATGCTTCATTGTTTATATGCTTACATTAAATCTTGGTCAATCCATGTGAATATTTCATGCATTCCATGTTAGGAAAAACAAGAGCAGGGATCGAATTAGTCCATATAAGGGACTTATAGCTAACATGCTTGGCCTATGGTTGGCTGGTGTGTTACACAACTAGTCCAAGACATAGGACAAGAAGAGTAAAGGAAAGACGAAGAATGACACAAGGAAGTGGTGTGACTTCCACAAAATCCCCTGGCACAACACCGATGAATGTTGCTCAAAACAGTCATTGGTGGCTAAGGTCAAAGACACAGAGCCAAACCCTAATTCAGAATCTAATCCAGAAAATATTGAAAATAGACAGATCATCAACGCAGACCCCACTGTTATTTTCTCGACCAAAACAATTCAACTAGAAGAACCAGTAGATCCTGAAGAGGGGGAGCACCTCTTCCATTCACAAATGTAGGTAAAGGGGACCCCGTTGCATTTCATTGTTGATAATGGAAGCGAGAAGAACCTCACCTCATCTAAGGTCTTCAAATAGTTTGGGCTGTCGACAACACCACACCTGCAGCCATACAAAGTTGGGTGGCTTCACAAGGGACAAGATATCTGTGTCATCCAATAGTGTCGCATGTCTTATGGCATCTAACCCTTCAAGGATGAGGTAGTATGTGATGTTTCCCCTATTGATGTCTTTGATGTTTTTTTGGGCCAAACATATATGTGGAAACGCCATGTTGTCTATGATTCTAGACCCTGTGGTGTCATTATTACTCTAGGAGGTCATCTCTATAGGATACTAGAGGTAGTTCTGACTACGTATCCACCAAAACAGTTCTGCAAGGTAATCTCTCATACTGCAAAATTCATTCTCTTCACAGTTTGTTAAAAGGATGCACAGAAGACCATTACAACCATTGCAGCCTCAACACCTTCCATCCTGAAAAAACAGATTGTCAAAGAGAAAGAAGATATTGTTTTTTCACCTACAATGGTGCCTACACAATGCCCCGTCAAACCCACAAACAATAGGTTGGTGGAACCAATTCAACCCTGCCAGCAATAGGCTTGCGATAATCCTCCAAAGACTAAGCAACACAACTTCTCCAACAAGGCACACAACTCAAAAAGATTCAGATTCAAAAAATGCTTTTCCCTCTTCCTTGGGTACTCAACGCAATGGAGACCATTGCTTCCTAAGGGGAGGAATGATCCAGGCAGATATTGGTGGCCACCCACCTATTCCAACTGGCTCATCTTGTCATTTTTTAGTTCAACGCGTTCTTTTGTACTTATTTGTAATTATGGGTCCTACACTTTCAGGGTTGGTTGAAGCTCTACAAATCTTCCAGGTGGATACTGGTGGCCTCCCACCTAATCCAATTGGCTTATTTTGTATGTTTTCATGTCAGGGCATCTTTATTTACTTCCAGGGCCATTTTGGGGCCCTAAACAGTGTTTTTTTGGCGTGCCACAGTCAAACTATAAACAGAGTCAAATTTTGACGGCATAATGTATAGTTATCAAAAATACCTTTCCAAAGGGTTATCATGTGCCTAAAACAGAGATTGTATGCAAAAGTTACGACCCTGGGAAGTTAATGTACTAACTTACACAAATGGGGCCCACATGACTTTTGGCGTTTCATCTCCTAGGGTTAGGTTTTTGGATGTCTAGGGTTTTGGCATTCATGTTTATCATAAAAATTCCTTCAGAGCCTCGTTGTAATCATCTTCTTGTGAATGAGCGTAGTCGTAACATCTCTTCTCAGAGATAAATCTACCACCATTCCAACAAGTCTTCCACTCTGTATTTTTAAAATATCTTTACAATTATTTCATTAATAGAAATCAAGTATTTTTGTATTTCTCTATTTTTGGAAATTTTCAAGAGTATTTCATTGTAATATCTCTATTTTCATTTCGTTCTGAAAATAATTTGGATCAGTGGTATCAAAGATGGTTTCTCTTGATCGTTTTTCAGGGCATGTCCCCGATGAGGTCCGATTATATCCATTTGGGTCTAGAGCTTGTCCCTCTTGAGGAAAATCACTCTTGCACACCCAAGAAACCTTCAATGGCAACAGAAAATAAAAACGGTGGTGCAGAAGATTCTATTAAATTGTTGCTTGAGCAAGCTCTCGCACAAGAGAGGTATGAAATGATGGAGAATTTCTCACACATCCTTCAACGCATGTCGATAGCAGCAGCCGCATATTCATCAAGCGACCATTTTGGAAGAACTTATCCCTTCAAGGTACAATTTAATTTTGATATTCCCATATTCCACAAAAGAATCTGGAATAAATGGGGTCGAGCCCACTTGAGATTTTTTGTGGATGCGGTCAAAGAATAGTATTATCATGTTGATAAATATGAATACCAGTACATGAGATGGACCACACTATGGAAAGAGAAGAGCCAAACAATGTCAGAGTTCACAAATACTTTTCATACCTTATGCACCAAGCTAGGTATCAAAGACTCTAAGTGGAATCTGGTTCTGAAATACCGTGGGGCTCTGCATAGGTACATCCAAACCGAAATGGATTGCCTAAATATCTCATCATTGGAAGTTTCCTATCGATATGTTGTCAAAATCAAGCAGAAATTTAGGCACCAGAAAAAATATCTGGGTCTGCAAATATGCAACAACCAAATCATGGTAAATACGGCCCTAACAACCAGGCCTCTAGATAACCATTCCAAGACACAGGACAAAAAGGGTAAAGGAAAGACAAATAATGAAACTGGTAAGTGGTGTGACTTTCACAAAATACCCTGGCACAAAGTCGATGATTTTCGCTCGAAAAATTCATTGGTGGCTGAGGTCAAAGACACAGAGCCGAACCCTGATTTGGAATGCGATCCAGAAAATATTGAAAATAGACATATCATCGACACAGACCCCGCTTCTACTATCAACCATAAGAACCAAAACAATTCAATTAGAAGAACCAATAGATCTTGAAGAGGGGGAGCGCCTCTTCCATTCATAGATGTGGGTGAAGGGGACCTTGTTTCATTTCATTGTTGATAATGGCATCCATAAGAACCTCATCTCAGCTAATGTTGTCAAACAGTTTGGGGTTGTTGACAACACCACACCCACAGCCATACAACATAGGGTGGATTCACCAGGGACAAGATCTCTGTGTCAGCCAAAAGTGTCGCATGTCCTATAGAATTGAGCCCTTCAAGGATGATGTAGTGTGTGATGTTTCCCACATGAGATATACCACACTATGGAAAGATAAGAGCCAAAAAGTGTCGGAGTTCACAAATACTTTCCATACCTTGTGCACCAAGCTGGGTATCAAAGACTCTAAATGACATCTGGTTCTAAAATATCATGGGGCTCTCCATAGATACATCCAAACCAAAATGGATTTCCTAAACATCTCATCATTGGGAGTTTCCTATCAATATGTTGTCAAAATTGAGCAGAAATTTAGGCACCAGAACAAATATTCGGGTCTGCAAATATGCAACAACCAAATCATGGCAAAGATGGCCCTAACAACAAGACCTCTAGATAACCATTCCAAGACATGGGACAAGAACGGTAAAGGAAAGATGAAGAATGACACTGGGAAGTAGTGTGACTTCCAAAAAAGCCCCTGGCACAACACCGATGATTGTCACTCGAAACAGTCATTGGTGGTCGAGGTAAAAGACATGGAGTCGAACCCTAATTTGGAATCCAATCCAGAAAATATTGAAAACAGACAGATCATCGACGCGGACCCCACTTCTACTGTCGCAACCACAACAATTCAACCAAAAGAACCAGTAGATCCTGAAGAGGGGGAGCACCTCTTCCATTCACAGATGTGGGTGAAGGGGAGCCCGTTGCATTTCATTGTTGATAATGGAAGCCATAAGAACCTCATCTCATCTAATGTCATCAAATAGTTAGGGTTGTCGACAACACCACACCTGCAACCATACAACATCGAGTGGCTTCACCAAGGATGAGATAAATGTGTCAGCCAGCAGTGTCACCTGTCCTATAGAATTGATCCCTTCAAGGATGAGGTAGTGTGTGATGTTGCCCCTCTTGATGTCTATGGTGTTTTTTTGGGCCAAACATATATGTGGAAACGTCATGATGTCTATTAGTTTATACCCCTTAGTGTCATTATTACTCTGGGAGGTCATCTCTATAGGATACCAGAGGAAGTTTCGACTACTGCTCCACCAAAACAATGTTGCAAGGTAATTTCTCATACTACAAAATTCATCCTCTTCACATTCTAATCAAAGGATTCAAATAAGACCACTACAACCACTGAAGCCTCAACATGTTCCATCCAACAAAAAAATATTGTCAAAGAGAAAGAAGATTGTTGGCCCTTGACCAAGTCTTGGAGATCCTTGGTCAGGTTTGACCTATTTTGGGACTTCGATAGGCTTTCGAATTTGGAGAACAAGTCGAAGCAGAGATCGCGGGATATCCTCCATTTTTTAGGGCATTTTTGGGTTTTGGACTTATGTAACGGGTATGGGGATGTCGGCCCATGGGTATACCCATGTTTAGGCCCATTTTGCAATGTATAAATAGATGTCTAGGCGATGTAAGAGGAGACAGACAATATAGGCATCTGTGTGATGATGTGATAAGTGCAAGTGATAGTTGCACATGCTTTGTGCATACCATGTGAAACTTGCAAGGCTAAGTGCAAGTGAGTGTAAGAGATTGTGTAAAGGCTTTGTGATGTAACCTAGCTCAGGGAAGGAGGATCTGGTGAGGTGCATGCAAATATCCTGTCTTATGAAGAGTGGGACCTTATGGCTCTGTGCATGTAGATGATTGATAGAAGATAATAAATAAGACAAAGAGTTGGTGGATGTAGCCCCAGGCTGGGGGTGAACCACGTATATCTTGTGTTATGGTTGCTTTGTGCATTTTGATTATTGTTTTGTGCCTTTAATGTGATTTATGCTTAGTGTTGTTATATTTATGAATGTTAGAAGCATCTGATATAATAGCTTAGTGCTCAGTAATGTGAATGAATTCCAGATCTAATCTGTTTCTTTATGCTAAGTGATTAAATGTGTTGGATCTTGTTGAATACTGTGTTACATTGTAATTAGGGTTTATCTGTGATATAGACAAAGGTTAAGTACTAATGAATGACATATTCTAAGTGCTTTGTTAGAGTATTGTAATCACATATCTGTGTCCTAGCTAAGGTTGCAGACAATGGAGTCCTGCAACCACCCCAGGTGAGACTTCATTTGCTTCGCAGGTGTTGTTGAAAGGGCTGGTAGTTAGGGTTTTTTTGGTGAGTTGTTGAAGTGTTGAACCCTGGGTCTGTTGGGTATGTGTTATATTCTTTGCACGAATAGTAGTGTCTGAGCGCTTGTGCCGGGCATACGGGGGGGTAAGAGGGGGGGCCGCTAGGCCCCCCCTCAGGGGGTGCAGGGAGGTGGAGCCCCCCGCGCGGGGGTTCGGGGGCAGTGCCCCCGAAAAAAATAAAATTGGGCCGACATATTATCGTCGGGCCGACATATTTCCGGGATGACATATTTCCGAGACCACATGATATTAAGTGGTTTTCGGCACATGGTTTTTGCCGATGGTTTTCTATTTCCGGTTAAGGAATTAGGGTTTTGGACTAATCCAGGTCATTGGGTT
>JZKD02S1097681.1:172903-183462 GCA_000966675.3 Picea glauca
GTTTGGGTTTCCAGGTGAAAAATCTCTGTGTAATGTTTTTGTTTGCCATTGTATCTTTTCTGTTCTTTTCTGAATATCAGTTTGCAGTAGATATTGTACAAGGTTAGAATTTACAGGGTCTGCCCCTGTGTGCCAACAAATGGTTCTGTTGTCGGGACTGAAACTGTGATTGTTTGGAACTGAGGAAAAGAAATAAAGATCTGTGTGTAGATCGGTTGCTTTAGTGCGCAGTGTCCTACTTGATTTATGAAGTTTTGTGGAGGCGGATTTGAATAAAAGAGGTAAGATATGAAAGCTTTGTTCTCTAATAGAGGTAATATCAGTGAAATTTTTTTATTAAAGAGGTAAGATATGAAAGCTTTGTGCTTTGATAAAGGTAATATAAGTGGAAATTTTTGTTTCGAAAGTATGAATCTAGGTATGTTTGATAAATTTTGTCCTAGTCTGAAAACTAGGGCACAGTTAGAAGAAAGAAGATTTGATATGAATAGATCTGATAGAAATAATGAAAGATATGTTATTCCTATGCATAGAAAGAATGTTTGGAGTAACAAATGGATGCAGGATCCTAGGAAGAATTTTCTACAGTTTAGTCACCATGATCCTATTGCGCAGTACAAGAAAGGTCGGGGATCATTTAAGAGGAAGAGAGGATTAACCCTTTGTTACAGCTGCAGAAGGTTGGGCTATCTTGCTAAGGATTTCCCTGATGGATGACCTAGTTGTCTCTGTTGTAAAGCTATGGACCATGAAGTTTTGGATTGCCCTAGAATGATGGCTAAACTTGAAAGAATGAATATGGAACAAGATAAACATGAGAAAGACTTAGAAATTAAGACTATGGAAGAACCCCAGAAAGAATCAGAGACTGTATTAATACAAATGAAAGAAACCATGAATGACCATAGAGATATCAACTTATCAGAGATCTTCAAAGAGAAAGAGTGCATCGAAACAAGAATAGGAGACTTCAACATAGACTATGTTCTGGATGAAGAAACACAGGTAAATGTCATGATAGAAAGTACTTAGGAAACTTTAGGAAAGTCTGTTATGATTCCTTCATTGGGAGAAATAGGATTATTTAGAGGAAAGTTGATAACCCTATGTGGAAGACTTACCCAGACATCTATGAATGCTCATGGCACTTCGACAGAAGAAGAATTTGAGGTTGTTAAATTTATTGAGAACAACGCTCCATTTGCTATGTTGCTAGGAAAAACTTGGATTGAGAAAGATCTGATCCAAAGAAAATAAGAAGAGGAATCTCTAGAATAGAAAAAAGAAAGAACTAAGGGACTTCATGGCTAAGAGAATAGCACACTTACTGGAAGAACAAGAAAACTAGTCGAAGCTACTGAGGACCAAAAATCTGGCTGTCGAAGTTGAAGGAACACAAGAAGACCTAAAACACCTATCTATACACAAGAGTAGAGCGCCTACTCCAAACAGAGAAGAAGTATTGGCCTTGAACCCTACAAAATACCATCAACAGCACGAAGTTACTATGCCAAGAAGAGATAAAAATCAGAATGGGAAAAGGAATCCAGTAACACAGATCAAAGGGAAGAAGGCTAGAAAGCTCGGCAAGAAGAAACCAAAGTTGGAGAAATTACGGGAAGTTCCAGAGAAGAATTCGCAGAAGGAAGGTCTCCAGAATTCAAACTTCACCGGAATATCAGAGAAACTCAGATGGGGACTTCTCCGTGGCAGAGAGATATGACCGTTGAAGGAATTATAACCATTAGATTGATGTTCCCGAACGGTTAGAACAACAGTTATGATCGGAAATCTCACCATCAGACCATTGGGACCATGCCGTAACGGACAGAACTGCATTGATGAAGGCTTCTTTTCCGTTGGAAGGATCTGTTACATCGTTGTCTACTTATCACGTCGATTGTTGCGCCGAGCACACTTTCGTGAATTTCATTTGAGCCAACAAGAGAACTCATTGTTACTGTGTTGTTCTTATCGATACCTTGCCATCCATTCTATTGAATTGATAAATTGTTCATTAGCTTGAGATATCTGATCTCTAGCGTGCATGTCGAACGAGCTCAGCGCTGCAAAAAAGTCAATAGAGGAAATTTTAATCGATCTAATGGCAGAGAAATTGATGTCTACAAGAGTTCAAGCTTCATCAACGTGAGGAGTGCAAGCCTCCCTGTCGATTTCTTTCAGATCCGGACCATCCCGAGTCACAGATGAGAAAAGAACCAAGCATTGAAGTGACTTGGAAAACGTGAAGTTAATCCCTTCCATCCTGCCCGACTACATCCCACCTCTGGATGGCACGATGAATCGTGACAGTGTCCCCAGGGACTTCAATTACACCTTGGTTACTGTGTACCTCCCAAAGGGGATACGCATAGGCAAGCCTCATCCAGATAACATCATGACACTAAATATCAGGGACTTTAACCTAGGGGATCACAAGAACTTTAGCATGCTCGCTCCTCATAGGTATTTGACTAGGACAAAGCGGAAGAAATTGAGGATAATCCCCCAACCATGGACTATGGACCTCGCGCAGTCCACCATCCTGAATGTAATGAAAATACCCCATTTTGGAAGGCACCATGAGGTTAACGCATGTGTTAATCTCCTGTTGTCGAGCTTCCATGGTGGTTATTTGTGGCTAGATATACACATCATCATCGATCTAGTATTGATTCATTGGATCAATGGATTGAGCATGCAGGGACCGGACCCGCAATACTTATACCCAGGGAAGGTTGAAAACCGTGCCCTAGCGTAGAAGATTAAAGATACATACGACGATGTAGAGAAGGGGAAGCAAGGCTACAAGGTAGTCTCCATCCAAAATGGCGCAGTGTGCCTTGCTTGCTAGTTGATTGCTGGTAAGCTAGTTCGGAAGAACATACCCACGCAGGTCACAGGTTTTGTTGTTGACCTCATAGGAAAATGCGTGGAGGGGCTACAGATGAACTGGGAAAACTACTTAGTGAACCAGTTATACCAAGACTGTTGCGAAGCTCAGTATCAGGGCTATGAGTTCCATTTTAATTGGTTTTTGATCATCATCGCATTCATAGCTTGGGAGATGCTAGAAGGTGTGACCTTCCTTGAATTAGAACCATCTAAACCCTTAGCCGCGAAGTTCACTTCACTATGGTATTCAAGAAATATGGGAAAAAAATGGAAATCAAACGTGGTGTTCCACACCAACTACCTGCAGTTAAAGAGGGATATTTAAGTTTCCCCTCGTATAACGTCGAACACCCTACACAGGTTCAGGTCATTTTTGAAGTTCCACGCAGACATACATTTTATCTACATCACTGCGCATGGAGACGAACACAAAGAAGTACTATAGATTTATTACAAGAGTACATAAGAGGACTTAGAAGAAATAAATAAGGAGTGGCCTGCAAAGCTCCTTATCCCTGTTGACCCGGCAGAACTGTCTGATCTTGAACTAATCAGAAGCTCGATGATCACTCATGAAGGGCATGATACACCTGGAACTAGCAGAAGGAAGAAGACAGAAGAAGTCCAACAGTTGAACAGTACATCAGAAGAAACTGCTTTAGACTCACTTGGAGGAGGAGGTGATGACAAAGTAGATAAAGAAGAGAACAATGGACAAGAATATCAACAGAACCAAGGTAAAGTAACACCGCCATAGAATCCCCCTGATGACACAAATCCATCTCAAAAAAGAAAGGTTTCTCCCACGAAACCCACATCGTGGAAGAATTCAAAATCTAGTAAGACCAAGCTGCATACTGTGCTCATGCTCGATGACTTCGACTTCATCATCGCAGTTGTATCGGATACCTCAGAAGATCTTTTGCAGAGAAATGAAGCTAAGAAAGAGACCATGTATGATAAAATTGAAGCATAACTGCGAGGGGTACAACAAGCCCTTCACTCCAGCCAGGTAGTTTCCACTATGCCCCCTCCATCAGAAGAAACAGAGTTGGGAGATGAGCCTACCTAACTCTGCAGACTAACCGATGCAACTAAAGCCTGCCTTCGTCGCGCACAGAAACAAACAGAATAGGCCACAGTGGCACTAAGGCAAGCACAAGAGGAAGTAATAGAGCAACGCAGGGTTGTGCAGTAGGAGAAGGTTGCCCTCCAAACAAAGTTTGAAGAGGAGAATGCGCAGATCCAACAAGAGAAAGAAAAACTGCTCGTGGAGCAGGTTGGAGTAAAAGAAGCAATCAGCAGAGCACTTCACTCTATGACGGGCTTAGAGAAAAAGGAGGAAGAGCCAATGGAGCATCAAGTAGCATAGCTTGTTGAATCCATCCAACAGCTTCAACAGAGAATAGCAGATCTAGAGCTACAAACAATACCAAGTATTCTGCAGAACGTGCGAGATCAAAGAGAAGCAACTACTCGGAGCACAATTGAGAGAATCAAGGCCTTAGCTTTGGAATGTCAAAAGCTTAGCAGTAGAAGTGCGCAGACTTATGAGCGACTTACTAAGGACCCTGAATTGAGGACACTGGAGTCACAGCTCTAGGAAGCAAAGCAACAAGCAGCGACAGTATAGGCATAGCTAAAGCTCCTGTCAGCAATTGAAAGAATGAAAATATATCAGGAACAACGCACTGCTCAACAGCAGGTCCATACCATACAGAGCAAAGTCATGGAAGTAACTCAGAGGCTCCAGCCAGTCCAGGATGCAGCTTGCCAACTATTTGAGGAGATTGAAGGACGAGGAGCAGAGCTGGAACAAGTAGTCACTTTAGTTGAACAACTCTTAGAGGGACCTGTGAAGGAGGCAGGTCCTTAGGAGTTCGTCAAGCAGGAGGCCTTGGTGCAGTAGTAGGTCGAAGCAGCTCGATCCAGGCTCGAGTCTTTTGAAGCAGGTCTACTCAGATCAGAGTGACTCGGGACAAGTCACAGGTGAGTGTTGGGGGTCTATTGGCCCTTGACCAAGTCTTGGAGATCATTGGTTAGGTTTGACCTATTTTGGGACTTTGACAGACTATCAAAATCGAAGCGCAAGTCGAAGCAGAGATCACGGGATCTAGACCCCTTTTTAGGGTGTTTTTTTGGTTTTGGGCTTATGTAACAGGTATGGGGATGTCGTCCCATGGGTTTACCCATGTTTAGGCCCATTTTGCAATGTATAAATAGATTTCTAGGCGATGTAAGAGGAGACAGACAAAATAGGCATCTGTATGATGATGTGCTAAGTGCAAGTGATAGTTGTACATGCTTTGTGCATACTGTATGAAACTTGCAAGGCTAAGTGCAAGTGACTGTAAGAGATTGTCTAAAGGCCTTGTGTTGTAACCTAGATCGGGGAAGGAGGATCTGGTGAGGTGTGTGCAGATCTCTTGTCCTATGCAGAGTGGGACCTTATGGCTCTATGCATGTATATGATTGATAGAATATAATAAAGAAAACGAAGAGTTGGTGGACATAGCCCCAGGCTGAGGGTGAACCACATATATCCTATGTTATGGTTACTTTGTGCATTTTGATTATTGCTTTGTGCCTTTGATGTGATTTATGCTTAGTTTTGTTATCTTTATGAATGTTAGAAGCATATGATATAATAGCTTAGTGCTCAGTAATGCAAATGAATGTAAAATCTAATTTGTTTCTTTATGCTAAGTGATTAAATGTGTTGGATCTTGTTGAATACTGGGTTACATTGTAATTAGGGTTTATCTTCATTGTAGAAAAAGGATAAGTACTAATGAATGACATCTACTAAGTTCTTTGTTAGAGTATTGTAATCATGGATCTGTGTCCCAACTAAGGTTGTAGACACTGGAGTCCTGCAACCACCCCTGCCTCTACCTCACGTGAGACTTCATCTTCTTCGCATGTGTTGTTGAAAGGGCTAGTAGTTAGGGTTTTGTTGGTGCATTGTTGAAGCGTTGAACCCTGGGTCTGCCCTTGTGTGCCAACAAAGATATTGTTTCTTCACCTACAATGGTGCCTACACAATGCCTCGTCAAAACCAGAGACCACTGGTTGGTGGAACTGATTCAACTCCGCAAACAACAGGCTTGTGACAGTCTTCCACAAACCAAGCAACACAACTTCTCCAACAAGGCACACAACTCACCAAGATTCAGATTCATAAAATGATTTCCCCTCTTCCATTAGCACTCAACACAATGGATACCATTGCTTCCTAAGGGGGGAGGATTGATCTAGGGGAATATTGGTGGCCACCCACCTATTCCAACTAGCTCCTCTTGTCAGTTTTTAGTTCAGCATGTTCTTATGTAACTTCTTTGTAATTGTGGGTTCTACACTTTTGGGGCTAGCTGAAGCCCTACACATTTTAGGTGGATATTAGTGGCCTCCCACTTAATCCAATTGACTTATTTTTTATGTTTTCATGTCAGCACATCTTTCTGTACTTCCAGGGACGTTTTGAGTCCGTAAATTGTGTTTTTTTGGCATGCCACAGTCAAACAGTAGATGGAGTTATAGTTTGAAGGCATAACATTTAGTTACCAAAAATACATTTCTAACGAGCTATCACGCGCCTAAAACAGAGATCGTATGAAAATGTTATGACCCTGAGAAGTTAATGTACTAACTTACCCAAACAGGGCCCACATGACTTTTGGCATTTCATCTCCTAGGGTTAGGTTTTTGGATGTCTAGGGTTTTGGCATTCATGTTTATCATAAAAATGCCTTCAAATCCTCATTATAATCCTCTTCTTGGGAATAAGCGTAATCGTCACATCTCTTCTCAAAGATAAAGATGCCAACATTCTAGTGAGTCTTACACTCTGTATTTTTACAGTCTCTTTACAATTATTTCATTAATAGAAATCAAGTATTGTTGTATTTCTCTATTTCTGGAAATTTTCATTAGTATTTCATTGTAACATCTTTGCTTTCATTTCCTTCCGAAAATATTCTTGATCAGTAGTATCAGAGAAGGTTGCTCTTGATCGTTTTTTAGTGCATGTCGCTGACGAGGTCTGAGTATAGCCAATTGTGTATCGAGCTTGTCTCTCTTTCAGACAATCACTCTCACATGCCTAAGAAACCCTTGATGGTGGCAGAAAATAAAAATGACGAAGCAGAAGATTATATTAACTTGTTGCTTATGAAAGCTCTTGTGCAACAGAGGGATGAAATGATGGAGAATTTTTCACACATCCTCCAATACCTGTTGATAGCAACATGCGCATATTTATAAAGCGTCCATTTTGGAGGAACCTCTCCCTTCAAGGTACAAGTTAATTTTGATATTCCCATATTTGAAGCTCACATAGATGTGGATTCCCTACAAAAATGGTTAAATCTATTAGCAGGTTATTTCTTTGTTCAAAATTTTTCGACAGGGAAAAGATCACCTTTGCACTACTCAAGGATCTCCCCCATGTCAAACATTGGTGGGAAACTTACTAGGAGAGAAGTTCCACAGAGGAATCTGGAATATATGGGGTCGATCCCACTTGGGATTTTTTTGTGGATGCGGTCAAAGAACAGTAATATCCTGTTGAAAACTATGAAGATCGGTACATGAGATGGACAACACTGCGACAAGAGAAGAGCCAAAGAGTTTCAGAGTTCACAAATACTTTCCATCCCTTGCACACCAAGTTGGGTATCAAAGACTCTGAGCGACATCTGGTTCTGAAATATTGTGGGGATCTACATAGGTACATCCAAACCTAAATGGATTTCTTAAACATCTCATCATTGGGAATTGCCTATCGATATGCTGTCAAAATCGAGAAGAAATTTAGGCACCAAAACAAATTGGAATTTGGGTTTGCAAATCTGCAACAACCAAAGCATGGTAAAGATGGCCCTAACCAACATTCTCTAGACAACCAGTCCAATACATAGGACAAGAAGGGTAATGGAAAGATGGATAATGACACTAGGAAGTGGTGTGAATTCCATAAAATACCTTGACACAACACCGATGAATTTCGCTTGAAACAGTCATTGGTGGTCGAGGTCAAAGACATGGAGCTAAACCTTGATTAAGAATTCGATCCAAAAAATATTGAAAACAGGCAGATCATCGACGCAGACCCCACTGCTACTGTCATGACCACAACAATTCAACCAGAAGAACCAGTAGATCCTGAAGAGGGGGAGCACCTCTTCCATTCACATATGTGGGTGAAGGGGACCCCATTTCATTTCATTGTTGATAATGGAAGCCAGAAGAACCTCATCTTAGCTAAGTTCATCAAACAGTTGGGGTTGTCAACAAAACAACACTCGTAGCCATATTGTTGATTAAGGTTGGTTTTCATTGATGTCAACCCTTGAAGAAAGCCCCATAGCACAAAGGTTGGGTAATGGACCCAATATTGTTTGATGTAAAGATGACTCATTATTTTCTTATCATGGTTGATAATAAGTAGAAATGGATGAACTCCAAAGTGGTCCCCTTATGGTGAAAGCCCTCACGGGAAGACGCTTTGCGGATTGAGTTATCCTAGAATTATGGTTAGAGAACCCATGCTTATTTGTGGAATAATCATATGAATGCCAGTGAATTTTTTAGTGAAAATATCCTAGATTGATAGTGTTTGTCATT
The DNA here is from genome assembly GCA_000966675.3 of Picea glauca. Classification (NCBI taxonomy): domain Eukaryota; kingdom Viridiplantae; phylum Streptophyta; class Pinopsida; order Pinales; family Pinaceae; genus Picea; species Picea glauca. The sequence goes on from JZKD02S1097681.1 coordinate 181,424, forward strand.
CCATTTTCAGTGGTATGTGGAATGTCACATAACTCCTCACGGTTAGAGAGTTATGGCCATGAGAATTTGGAGAACCCAAGTTTGTTTGATGGATAATGGTATGAGTTTTGATATATTTTCAATTAATACTATTCTATATGGATATTACATGTCATTCCATTTTTGGTGGTATGTGGAACGTCACATAACTCCTCATGGTTTGAGAATTATGGCCTTACAAAGTTGGAGGACCCTCATATGTCATCTAGAAGCCCCAAAAGGTCAAAGTAATCAAAGTGGTTTAAGAGTTTTTAATGGTAAATAATAAAGTGAAGTGATGACTGCACTATAATTCAAAGTGAATACAAAATCAATTATTTAAATAATAAATTTAATGGAGAAATTAGAAGTGGGTTAACCCTAAAATAAGGAAAGTGGGCAAAGTGACCTAGAAGATGTTTTTAAGGAAGCTACTTGGAGAGTATAAATAAGAGGCAAGGCTCTCTCATTTAAATCACACTTGATCATATTGAATACCTATAGGTTTCTGAGGTAAACAAAGGATATCTAAGACGGATTTCTGAAGAAAGTGAAGAAAAGAAGGTTGAAATTCAAGGAAGGATAAATTCTTTTGATGATGTTTTCTAAGGTATGTTTTTTTTTCAGGTCATCTCACCATTTTCACAATAAAAAAAAATTATAGAATGATTCAGACCTTGAAATCACTATGTCATTGAGGAAACATATCCAAGTATCTGTGGTAAAAAATTCATCTTGTGGGTCGTTGTATTTTTGGAGTTACACTTCGTGGAAAATAGGGTTTGTGGCTAGTCCTGAAACTAGTCAAAAACAGGTGTTTCGGGTAAAAAAATCATAACTTCTTCATACAATATCCAAATTCAGTGAGACCAAATTTTTTGGTTATAGTAAAGTCTTTAGTATTATTTTTAACAGTTTTAGATCTATTCAACAAATATTTTTTGCGGGGCACTCTCTACAAGGTCTCTCTCTAGAATAAGCCAAAATTCAACAAGGTATGTCATTTTTGCTATAAATCCTTTTTTTAGAGGTTACAAGTAGTGAAACCTGGAGGAATTGCACAAAAAACACTGAAGAACATTGTGTATCAGTTTCAGATCTTTATTCATTACAGGTACAAAGTTATCATCATTTCAAGTTAGGGTTGTTGACTAATCCAAAAACTAGTCATGTGAGAAGTTTGATGAAGATGCTAGTCTCTTGTTGTCAAAGTTAAGGAAGGCTTGAAGGTGTGTGATCATATATTCTAGGTCTATTATAGAGTTATAAATCATATTTGGATGATTAAACTGATGAGGGATTTTGGTTAAGGTACATGTTGGGTACATGGTTGAGACAAGCAGTTGATGAGTTGACACATACATGAGGTGTATAGTTGATGATTTTGGTACATATTGATGAGTCATAGTTGATGATTAGTTGAAACATGATTGGTACATACTTGGTACATGGTTGGATGCACTTTTTTATGGTACAGGTTGATTACAGGTTGAGGTACAGGTTTATGCATGGTTGATGCATGGTTCAGGTTCACTGGTACAGGTTTACAGCAGTATATCTCACAGTGATAGTGTGACAGTGGTTCCATCATTTTACTTCTACTTCAGGGCGGTTGGACAGGGCAAGGATAAGTGGTTGTAGCCACCTTCCAGTTGTAGTTGGAGAACATAGGGGGTTGTAGCCTCCTTCTGGCTATAGCCAGAGAATTAGGGAGTTGGAGCTTCCCTCAGGCTGTAGCCTAAGAAACTAGGGGATTGGAGCCTCCTTCCAGTTGCAGCTGGAAAAAAAAGGAAGTTGGTGCTTCCAATAAATGTAATTATTCAAGACATATAAGAAAAAACATTATGTGGTTTTCTCTCGATTTGGGTTTCCACGTAAAACGTTGATGTACTGTGTATGTGTATGATTGTTCATTTGTTCATTGTTTATTTACTTTGTAGTTATTGGATGATAATGCTACAATGATATAACACTTGGATTATATGGTTAAAAAGGATTAAATTGCTCTATTACTGATTCAC
>JZKD02S1097693.1:789-13078 GCA_000966675.3 Picea glauca
AATTGAGGGTTATAAAAAGGTCCATTCGAAAATGAAGGAAGGAAGATTCTCCGATAAAGGTGTTGATATTCCATGTTACGGATTATTTACACTAAAGGGGAGTATTCAAGGAAAAGAGATTAATGTCGTTATTAGCATGGACCATAAGGAAAATCACATTAATATCGATTTGGCAAATTAATTATTAATTCCAGAGCCAAATATAATTGAAAAGGAAGATATTTTTCGCAAAAAACAATATGAAATTAAGGACTTGCTAGTGATAGTTGGTGATTATGAAGATATATCCCAAGTCAAAGTGGCAACTATGTATAAAAAAGAGTTTGACATAATTCTTGGGTTATCCTAGTTTGGAAAACTAGGTACCTTCATTTTAAACACAAATAAAAGATTTTTGACTTTTTCCTATAAAAAGAAAATGATGACATTCCAGGACATTACAATGAGGAAAAAAACGATAATACCATCATCAAAATACTTTAAAGATATCTTGAAGGTGATCCTTCAAGAAAAAGAAAATTCAATATCAAGGATGCAAAAAGAATTTGACAAAGTTATCCAAGATAAAAACGAAGAAATTTCTCGTTTAAAAGAACACAGTCAAAAGCTGCTTAATCAAAACAAGAAGTCAAAGGATAAAAAACAATGTGTTCAAAAATTGGAACAAGAAAACCAGGACCTCTGAAAGAAATTATCGAAAAAAGATGAAGAAACCTCACATTTAAAGAACTTTAATCAAAGATTATTGGAACAAATCAGAATGTTGAAAGAGGAAAAATCTAAGAAGGAAGACAAGAACAAAGTCAACAAATCAGATAAAGAAGAAAACTCACGACTAAAGGTTCATAATCAAAGTTTACTCATACAAATTAAGAAGATAAAAATTGATAAGAAGACGCTACACGACAAGTTAGAGTAACTTATCAACAAGGAATCATTGGTTGATAAAGAGACAATGACTGAACCTATGGAACTAGAGAATTCTTCAGATTTAAAAATCTCAATTGTGGATAAAGGATTTAATACAGACCCAGTCAACCTTACAACTTAAAAGGATGAAAATCCAACTTATGTAAATAGGTCTTCAAATGTCGAAGTAGCAACAAGCCAAGGGTATGAAGAAGAATCAATTCCAAAAGATAATAATAAAAAAGCTACAAGTATACGAAGTAAAGACCAATTTGCAAGGACGCCTTATCGACATCCTAATCATAAAAGTCGATAGTTCAACCAATCAATGTATCAACAAAAACAAATGACCGATATGTCGAAGAATATTACTTCCACTACAAGTGGTGCTCAAAGTAGAAGCTATCATGGGAGTCAAAATACATCATGTTTTTTCCAAGAACCCTATAAACACCCAGTTCCACAGAAGATCAAATTAGAGTGGGTAGACGCCTTTACAATTCAACAGTTCTGCTTAGCAATTAGAAGTTCCTATCGTCTCAAGTCCTCAACGATCACTAACTCAAGAATGATGAATCAAGAGACAATATTACAAGCTAGAGAAAGGGATAAGTCTTCCATAAGTACGCTTTGAGGACAAATCATTTTTATGGGGAAGGAAATGTTATGAGCAAATATATATATAAAATATATATAAAATAGATATAAATAAATAATGATTAATAATAATAACTCATACTCAATAACTAAATATGTTATGAAGAGATACCTTCCTGACGAAAGGTCATGTCTCTTCATGAAAGGGCACCCCCCTGTGAGGGTATATAAACAAGCCCTCTTTCTCATTGTAATCATCTTATCTATCTCATTCATTCATATTCTTATAAATTATTATTTAATATAGATTATTGTCCTATATGGATATCTTTCTACTCCAAGTATTTTGGATATTTAGCTAGTGAACCAAGTTGGTTCACCACAAGGGACAGATCCAAACACTGATGACGTCCCCTAGAGAGTACCTAGTGCTGAGGAGGCTCAGCTCCAAAATCCTGGGAGGAGCTTTGGATTGAAATGAACTATTCTTCTAACATCATAGGCCGATGGGAAAACCCCCTAATATAAGTTTGGCTGCTCAAGCAGGCTAGGTGGGTAGTCCTCTAATATGGAGTGGGTCTAGCTCTAAAATCTCCTAGAGGCACGGTGCTTGTTGGTTATGTGGGAGGAAGTGTAGTGTCTAACTGTGACAACTTTTGATGATGATGATTGTTATCGCGGAGTTTGTAGCTAGGATAAAAGGCTATAAGATAGAAGGCCAAACTGGCATAACAGGAACCAATCCCACCCAATGTCACCACAATGGGATGGTTCTTTTTCTTTAGGGAGGTTAGGCCCAGGGGAGACGTCCCCGATGACCTGGGGTTTTGAAGAGGCAAAAGGCTAATAAGACAAAGATAAGATTTTCCCCCTTCACAAGTCACCACCCAAACAGATAGTCCGGCCAAAGGCCAATTTAAGAAGTAAAATCCCCAAAGAAGTATACCTGCCTGGAACAAAGAAACAACAAACTAATATGTGCAAGTTATTCTATGGGTTATTACTTCATAAGACTATCTGATAAATATATAAGCAATATGGCAATAAATATTGATGAAGTCAATGTTTATAAATACAACTATGAAAGTAATGTCACTTCACCAATAAATATTAGGACAATATGGCATTCAATGTAACCAATCAACACATCATCTAATAAATGCCTTAGATCACCATTTAATTGCTCAAAAGACAAAACGTTGATGCGTCAATGATATAATAGCCAAGGATGACGTCATCACTTTGGGTTAGTAGGTTAGTGTAGGCTATGGTTAGTGAAATTAGGGTTGTAATTCAAGGTTTTGAGAGTGTTGTGATCAAATTCACTTCAATGTAGCAACACTTCAGAACTCTTCCCTCTAGTCCTTAGATGTCCTCCTTCAACCCTTGCGTCCTACACTAAATTGACTCCATTTTACCCTAAAGGCATTGATCTAAAGTCCTCTAGCATTGAAGTGAATTTGATCACAACACTCTCAAAACCTTGAATTAAAACCCTAATTTCACTAACCCTAGCCTAGACTAACCTACTAACCCTAAGCGCTGACGTCATCCTTGGCTATTATATCATTGATGCAACAACGTTTTGTCTTTCGAGCAATTAAATGGTGATCTAAGGTACTTATTAGATGATGTGTTGATTGGTTACATTGAATGCCATATTGTCCTAATATTTATTGGTGAAGTGACATTACTTTCATAGTTGTATTTATAAACATTGACTTCGTCAATATTTATTGCCATATTGCTTATATATTTATCAGATAGTCTTATGAAGTACTAACCCATAGAATAACTTGCACATAGCAGTTTGTTGTTGCTTTGTTCCAGGTAGGTATACTTCTTTGGGGGTTTTACTTCTTAAATTGGCCTTTGGCCGGACTATTTGTTTGGGTGGTGACTTGTGAAGGGGGAAAATCTTATCTTTGTCTTATTAGCCTTTTGCCTCTTCAAAACCCTAGGTCACCGGGGACGTCTCCCCTAGGCCTAACCTCCCTAAAGAGAAAGAACCATCCCATTGTGGTGACATTGGGTGGGATTGGTTCCTGTTACGCCAGTTTGGCCTTCTATCTTATAACCTTTTATCCTAGATACAAACTACGCGATAACAATGATCATGGATGATGATTGAGACATTGATGATGGATGATGTCATCATATCCAAGGCTAGGGCTCATTCTCCAATAAGGAAGACCACCTTACTTTGGTGTTAGCAAGCCTTTGGGATGGGAAAAGACTTGAAAAATGACCACCAAAGTAAAATAGGATGAAAAGGGAAAAGGAAATGAGTTGTAATTTGCTTGTAATGAGTTGTAATGAGGGAATGAGTTGTAATGAGTATTTAGGAGAAATAAGAAGACTTGTAGATGAAACCAAAGGTCACTTTGTATTGTATTTATGAATGTCTCATGCTAATGCAATTCATTCAAGTGTGGAGTTAATTATTCCTCTGCCCATACCTAGCCTAACAATTTCAAATACCATCAATCATAACTTATATAAAATACATTTTTCTCATAGTCCTCTATTTGAAATTCGTGGCGCATTACTATTTATGCTACATAATCAACCAAAGGCTTCTTGTGCCAAGGGGATTGATACTTATTGCAACTTGGTCTTTTGGTTTCTATAACGCAACTAGCCAAACCCTTCTCCAACAAGCTCATCTCTAAATCCAAAAGTGGAAAACATCAACTCATTCCAACCCTCTTGACAAGAACTAAGTCTATTTTTCGTACACGTGTATTTTTAGCATTATGATTATCCTAGCATAGTATTTCTCACGCTAGATCTATGATATGTTCAAGATCTACTTTTCTCTTCAATGATCATTTTAAAACAATGTTGTAGTATAAAGATGTCAATTGTGTTGAAATATTGTAACTTCGAAGAATATTCTAATTATATTTGAGTTATTATCTTATAGATCAAATCCCCTTTTGTGGATTGATCATGTCGGGTCTTGTATAAGACCAAATCTCCTTTTGTGGATTGGTCAAACCATATTTATATGGTGGTATTTGAGAAGTCGGCCCCTAGGGTTTATAAAGTGGTTTTAACCACTCTTGGAAGAAGTCGACCCTACTAAATGAAGAGACATAACCCTAGCACCTCCTCAACTAGTATATATAAGTGAGGATGGCGCCTCATTTGTTCACTAACTCACACTTCTAGTGCGCATCTTTTGAAGTTAGATGCAATTGCAAGAAGGCGAGAGAGGCGCATGCTCAGTACTAGGTTATTCTTGGTGGTTTGGTCTTAGTCTTGGCATTGTATTGGCAATCTATTATTGAGGAAGTTTTTGCTAGTTTTTCTCCCCCATGAGGGTTTCCCAGGATAAAATGTTGCGTACCTTGTGATTGTGTTTCTTTCAATGATCCTCCTTATGTTGTTGTTTTGGAAATGCATTGAATGCTCTAGTAAATTGAAAATAACCTAATAATAGCAGTAAAACTTAACAAATTGTTATTTTGCAATAGAAAAACAATCTCTTTCTTTTATTCTGTGCACTTCTCAACTCTGCAACTACATTTTAATTTTTGATGTAGGAAGATAACCTTGCCAAAGTTACTACGTTACTTTAGAGGTGACTATATGTTATCCATTCACCAATGCTCTTATCTCTTAGACTTCTTCTATTCTTCTTTGAGTTCAAACTAGCTTTGTTGTCTGTTTCCTCCTCCTAGTGAAAATTTGAATTGAAATTGAAATTTATATCTATGCACACTACAGACCAAAATAGGTCAAATGGACTAGAAATTACACCCAACATGAAAAGCACATACAAAAATAGGGGGTTAGAAACATCTCTCTAAATTGAGAATATCAATGAATAAAAATGAAACAACATAACCTAGGTGTACAAGCAATTTATCCTAAAGGGGATAACCCTAGACAGTGGAGAGTCGATGAAGAAACAAAGTCTTGTTGTAGTGTATCCCCGATTAAGAAAGAAGGGGCCTAGTTCTACTCATCCTCAAAATCAATAACATGAATGTCCATGTCCAATGCCTATTGAATAATGGCCTTAGGTGAGTGGCATGGATTGATAGGAACCTAGGGAGTAATCCCAAGTGGCACCATCTTACACACACCTGAAAAGGAGGGACAGGGAGGGTCATTCCAAATTTTCGAGGCTGATGAAGTCCCTATAGAAAAGAAAAACTAGTAATGCATCACTAAGAAGATGGTTGACTTTCCCAAGTCACCTTCAGCCTCTTGGAAGTTCTCAAACCAATACCACAAGGATTCTGGGAGGTGTAGGTTAATGAACAAAGTCTAATGGCCCTGGTAATGTCAAATTGGGTGTCATTGGAATGCTTTGTCCCGATAGTCCTTAGGACTAGAGGAAAGAAGTAATATGTGTATCTATGGAAGACAATCCCTAAATTAAATGCCACCTAGGAGAATGGACCTCCCTAATGTAAAAGGAAAGGCATCGTTAAACATAGTATTTGAAGGAGGTCAATAAGGATACTTAAAATGATAGCTTCCAGAAGTGTTCCCCACAACTCCCAGGCTAGGAAACGTGCTCCGAGCAGGAGCATCCAGGGAATTCCCCTGGGAGTGCGCTCCAGGCCTTTGAGGATGTTCCCTTCCTTTTTGGGAGTGCCACGCTCTCGGAGCCTAGTAGTGAGTTCCCTAGGTGCTCCCTAATAGTAATGTTAAATTCTTAAAGTAAACGTTGACATTTCCTTTATCTTTCCTTCTTATAAATTTGACATTTCCTTTATCTTTCCTTCTTATCTTGATATTTCCTATATCATTCCATCTTATCCTTTTACTTAAATTTTTAACATTACGATTTATTGTTTCAAGATGTTTGAGATCGGTTCCAACCTCATCGGACTTCATATGGAGAAAGTATAATTTCATATCCCATTCAAAATTCAATAGACTTAACAGTTTCCAAGATTGATGGGATTGCAACATTTTCATTGGATTCTATCACATATGAGGATATGTGATTGGCATTTAATCAAGAGCACCAAGCCCTTTATGTACTCCAATGTTGGTGGCGTTGATTGTTAAACTCCTTTGTCATGGCCTTAGCAAAAATGTACCCTTCACTCAAATCAAAATCATTGATTAGGCATGTTACGTGTTTTCTACCATATTTTAAGGCTAGGATTAGGTAGTTTCATCAAAATTAGTTGGTGTCGAGTCTCAACTGATGTCCCTAGAGGATCAAGGTAGAGGCAAAGGCTAGACAAGAGGCAAAGGATGAAGGATGATATTAATGATGTGAATCCCAATATAAGCAATGGTGGAATATTGGTTGTAATTTATGTCTGTCAATTAAATGTGATTGCTCATTTACTCAAAATTCTTTCTTTCAAAGTTTCAATAGAATCATAAATGTACTATGGATGGCATTTATAACATCATAGTAATGTAGTATTCATCTACAAGTAGCACAAATATGCATGTTTTCATATATTCTACAACTAATTTGGCATTCTGCATCTTTTTTTTGAATATAAATGCAATATAATATATAAATATATGTGTGTGTGTAAAGGACGCTTTGCTCCCGAGGTTTTTTGGAAATTGATGCTCCCGCTCCTGCTCTGCTCCATGCTCTAGCAACCTTGGTTAAAACCTCTATAGAGACAATGAAATCTGCCTTTGATAGCATAGTAGATAGGATACCAAAAGATAAAGTGTTCCTTGGTCTCACAAGAGAACTCAATTTGTAGCTCTAATCCATTTTAAGGATCTATGTCCACCCTATGTGGACATAGATAATGATCTATGTCCACCCTCAACTTGTGAGAGCACACTATTTGACCAAGTGGAAAGCGAATCGCATGTGGTAAATGGAGTTGAAGATATTGCAATTGAATAATAAGCCCATTAGTGATATGGAGGAAGTAATTGGCATATAAGACAAGCTTGGAACTCAAGCGCCCAAATGGCCCATCTAGAATACTCATGTGAAGCTCCAACAAATGTCCCTCTTGATCATGGCATCGATTAGGTGGGGAGGGACATCAAGAAGGATCGAGAATGGAGGGAGTCAGCCAATGGAGATATTCACCTCCTCAAGAAAAATAGTATATTAGAAAAGCAACAAGGTCGTTGCCTCACCTAACCAATATAGGAGATTCTCTCAAGGCACAGAGCACTGGATTCAAATACCTTTTCTATCCTAAAGGAAAGCCAACCATATGTCGTACACTCTGAAGATAAATGATGAGCCTGAACGTAGTCACAACTTGAAGAGAGTATGCAACAAACTCATYGTGTACGAAATATTGGGAGACAATCCATTTGCACCAAATAAGGCACTAGAGCATGAGAATATTGTAATGTCCCCATTTTGGGACATTATAACATTACAGAGTGTTATGCCTACCAGAGTAGCCAGATAGGGGTGACAGAGAGTTCAAGAGATATTGAGGGGTTTTACTGGGCCTGTATGGCATCGTTCATCATCAGGATCCATTCCACACAACTTGGCCTTGGTTCCGTTGCATTTCGACGATTTTCGTAATTTTGAGTTATTATGGGTCATATCTTAATTAAATTCACTAAGAAGGTCATAATGGACATATTACTTGGAGAAACCTCTTAGTGTAATAGCTCATCGGAATCGGGAGGAAGAGCATCACACGATAAGATGATGAGAAGTGACTTTCAGTGGTCGGAGAAACCATCAGAATGGATAAATCACTTTTTAGAGGTAAAATGGTTAATTAATTAATTAATTAAGTGATATAATCAAGGAATAATAAAATAAAGTAAAAGTCACTTGGAGGGAAAAGGTCAACAACGAATTAGGGTTTCGGGAAGCTATAAAGGAAGAGTAAAACAACCTAATTCATTATGCATTGTTATGATTTGATGTTGAGATATTTGCAGAGGAGGAGGAAATCTACCCCCTTGTTGTTTTGTGGATTTCTGGAGGAAACCACTACCATTGATCGGTTTCGGTGTTGAGAGACACACCCTCGCCTATCGGAGACACCATCCAGGTATTTCACCGTGCATTACAATGTCTAGTTCAGTAATTGCACAACTCAGCCAGTGCGGGCGCAAGTGTTTGAGAGAGGGTTTGTGCGGCCGTTTGTGACAGCTCAGATTTGGTCGATTCCTTTCGACCCATTAGAGAGCTTGCCAGGGCGCACCTATTGAGCCATCTGTCGTCAGTTTCCGACAGTGGAATCTGCCGGAAAGCGGAAAATAGTCATTTAGGGCACAACTCCAGAGAAAGCGCATTTGGGGTTCCAAGGGACATTTCGTGACAGATTTGAGGAATCCCTTCCGACCCATTACAGAGGAGACCAGGACGATCGTTTTGAGCTATACATCGTCAGATTCCACCAATGGAATCACTAGGGCGCACTCATTGAGCCCAGGAGGTGCGCAAACCCCCAGGGGGTGAGATTCGGAGCTCCAAAGGTCGGATCGTCAGTCCGACAGTCATTAGGATCAGTCTAGAGGCCAAGGCACATCTTTTGAGACAGTTCCAACTCATTCCGATGGGTATCGCCATCAGGGAGAGTTTTCCGGATTCTACAGCAGTTACCGTGAGCTATCAGACTGCTTTTTGCCAATCCATCCGTGCATGCACAGACCAACACCTATTCTTCTGGTCACGGGTATTTCTTATATGTTATTTTGTATTCCAGTGACGATCCATGAGATCTAACTGACGATTATCATATATGTTTCCAGTATTATTGTATTTCCTGCTTTTCCAACATTATATATATCACTGAGTTGTGTTGTCCTTATTTCACATGCATTGTCTTATACTGCTAAAACATATAATAAACTGGAACACATGCAAAAGTCACCAAGCATCATCACACAGTAACTCAAATGCATTCAGAAACCCCCAAAGTATCAGATTCAGTAGCCAAAAACGTAGTTCAGCAGTAGATATCCAGATCAACTAGATCAGGGATATTTCAACTATAGACCCTCTAAATGCGATACCACTATGTGCAACCACCAAATCTCAAATCCATATAGGATAGTGGGCTTAGTGATGGCATTGAATATTTTCGTCTTTGATGGGATATCCTAAAAAAGAATTTGAAAACATGTTTGCTCTAAAAGGGAAAGAGATGCAAACATTTTACAAGCTTGTAGATAGGATGTAGGTTTCATGCTGAAACTAGATCCCATGAGGAGAACCCCTAAGGTAGGTATAGGAAGTTGCAATCTCCTCAACTTGCTCCTAAAAGGAAAAATGATATCTAGATGGCCTCCTTGGTTGTATTGATAGCCATGATCTTGGTATTTCCAAGATTAACTGCCAATTGGTGAAGATCACAAAACTGAGCCAGCACATCCAGTTGTCTCTATAACCTGTCTAAAGTAAGATGCCAACAAAACCACATCATCTACAAAGAGGAGTGAGATAAGGACATGGTGAAATAGGCAACTGTCTAACCCCTGGGTGGACTCCTTGTTAAACTTCTCTAGTTTATCATTGTAGATCCCAAAGAAAGTAGGGGAATGGAAGCATTCTTGTTTAACCCCAATGGTACTCCTGATAGTTTCGGAGAACCCCAAGATGTGCGTAATCTGCCCACGACAGTTTCAGAAAGTCGCATGATCACTGATACCAGGAGAAATACTGCCAACTTGTCCTTGACCACTTTAGGTTTGTAGACATTCTTTCAGAGAACAAATTTTGAAAAGCTATAAATGGTGATTAGGGTGATTAGGTGATGGACTTAGTTTTTGATGTAAAACTGGAATCCTCTTTCTGGCTTAGTAAGCTTACCCTGCACATAAGCTGAGCATGCCAAAAATGCTACCCTACAACAAAATATGAGCCAACAGTCTGAGTTTTAGGAAAAACAAGGGACACGGAGAGTTCAAGAAGACATGCAAACTCTTCTAGAAAGTTTTCAGATCTTTTAGGTTTACGAACTCTTCAAAAATTTGTATGGACACTTAAATATTTGTGAGTTCTTCAAAAGATATACTGTATGAATAGGCTGCAATGTACAGAGTAAACTTTATGCACTGAAAGAAACTATATTGTACAGAAAATGAGAAAACATAGGTAATGCTTTCTGATTTTATTAAATTCTCTTACAATTTAATGTCTCTACTCACAACAAAAGGCTTCAATAACTAGTTAGTTCTAGGAAATAGTTTCAACATTCTGTCACTGAGAATAGATTTTCTCTCCTGAGTTCTGAATATAGGGAAAAAAGTCGATATATGTAGGTACATTTCTTGTTCTTGATACACTGCATCATCTTCCCCCAATTAATTGCTAGACATATTGGTGCTATTATATGAAATGTCCATACCAAGAGGAAACTGGCACGGATGAAACAATGCCAAGAGACAACAACAAATACAATAACCCTACAAACATGCATGCATTAATATAGAAAACTTAAGTCAAGTTACAGTCAGCAATGCTCATATTGTGCATGTTTGAATTATAAAAAGATGATATTTCTAATATTTTCTTCTCATCCATCTGAAATCTTGGGTCTAGTGTGTTTTGTAATCAGGATGTGCCAGTACCTCGAATAACCATCATCTGATTGACGAGGTCTGGCCCATGTAGAAGTTGCCCTTGATGTTCTCCTTGAATGGGCTGGTCGAGAGCTGTTTGTCGAAGATTGGATGTCTGCCCAGCTTGCCTGAAAAGTTGAACTTGGGTCCTTCAAAAATGGATACTCATCCGTAGATAATTCCCCTTTTGCTAGGTTTTCAATCAGTTCCTGCAAGTCAATCAATGGATAGCATTTGGATGTTAAGAAAATCAAGTTATAAGAATTTGGCATTTACAAATTGAAGTACGAGGATGACCATATCAAGAAGGGCACCCAGACTATATTTTTACAAAGAATCAAAATTTAAGTAAAAATAAGGAGCTCCTTTGTATCACGTGTTTAGTAGAAAATCATGATTCCTAAGACCTGAAAGCAATATAGTCTATGCAAAAGAAAAAAATCTCTCAACAAGGACTCCCCCAACAAGGATAATAGTATCAAGGACTCTTTGAAGTAACAAAAGGAAATCAATTTATCAGTTAAATTTAAAAAGGTAAGTGCATGAAAACAGGACGATTTGAACCATAACAAGAAATGCAAAAAATAGACACAACATTCAAGAAAAAGCGTAAAGACGTTCTGATAACCGATTGAAGAATATTAAATGATTCCATTAATCTAATAAAACAACTTATGTAAACCAAAAACACTCTTTGGAAAAAGAAATTGATTGTACCATTAGAAAACGCAATCTCTTAGGGTTTAAAAATAATAAGCTCTTCATAGAAAACAATGGGGTAACTTTACATGAATAATGTGAAATCATGCCAAACCCTCTTAGCTGTTAATGTTTATGCCATTATTATAGTTCTTTGCATTTCAATAGATAAGAGCATAATAAGAACAAGATCACTGAGAAATACACATTCACAAGAGACAACATTTATCCTGGGAAACCCTCTAGGGGAAGAAAAGCCAACAAAAACTTCCTTATCATAAATAGTTTATACAATGTTCAAGAGATAACTCAAACCAATACAGAAAGTCCTCCCTAAGAGATGCGCCACTCTTCTTCTCCTCTCTCTAGTAATTGCAGCTTGCCTCGTAAGAGAAATGCGCAAGCGAGTTGTGTGTTTGAAGTGAGACACTAGCCTCCTATTTATACAAGACTGGCACGTGTGAAAGGTCACAACTCGCAGGGCCAACCTCTCACTCTGGGTGGGTAAACCCACCTTTAATTAATTCTGGGTCTTCCATAATAACTGTTGGGGCCGACTTCTTATTCTGCCCTTTGTAATTGTCCGATGACC
>JZKD02S1097715.1:0-13078 GCA_000966675.3 Picea glauca
ACAAGCAATTACTCTTATGGCTTATGGATAATGGACAATGACTCTAACCACAATAGCAACCTTGCTTGTGCTACTTATACTTTGTTATATGTGGTAATTATGTTTGTAATAGATATGCATCTAGGTAGTGTGTAATGTGGATGTAGTTTTAGGGTTTTATAGTGGGATATAACATGTACCCATTATATTGAGTATGTATTATTTGAAAGTATATTTTTGTGCCAGATGAAGTGCTACTTAATTTGTATGCCTAAATTTAAGTTAATGCATTTTTTTATTTAAACATAAAGTTCCTAGTAATTAGTGGAGATTGCTTATTCATAACTAAAACAAATTTATTAATTATTTTCTAAACTTTACCTTATAATTCAAAATTACATAATATTTTTTAATTATACATAAAAATAAACTATTTAGTAGAACATTTAGACTACAAATCAAGGTATTGTCATGAATTACCATGGTGCCATAGATTCATTGATGTGGCATTGTACCCTTGAAAAGGGTTTTGGAATTGAAGCAAGTAGGTGGGCCAAGGAAGCTTTTTCCAAAACAGAATTTGGCTATTAATTGGTCGGTCGTCCGATGGTGCATCAACCATTAAAAAGAGATAATTTATAATATAAAAAATATAATTTCCAACCAAAAAATTAAAATTGCCTTGGATTCCTCCCAAATTTGTAATATAAACAATAGATATTCCAACCAAAAAATTAAAACTGCTTTGGATTCCTCCAAAATTTGTATTCAACAATCATTTTGAAGGAGACGCACAACAATATTCCTACCAATATTTTGATAGTGGATCTGATAATAAAAAATGCATAAGTTAGAATTAGAATTAGAATGTCTATGACCGTTTGAAATGGAGGATATAAAGCCATCATTTTGAAGGAGATGCACGACAAGATGGCAGTAGAATTAGAATGTATGTGACCATTTGAATGTTTGGTTTTCTGCATTGGTTTTGTTGGTTCATCGACATTGGTTTTCCTGGTTCATGTTCTATAATTTGCATTGGTTTTCCTAGAGTTTTTGAAGAAGACGCATGAAATTCGACTGTGTTCACATGTTTGAAATCATCAACTGATATTGAGGATTCGAGGCTAGAGGTGCCTGCATGTAGTATATCTATTGGGAACTCAATTCATAGATAACATTCTGATACGAGCATGGCTCTGTATGTGCAAGGGGAGCAGGTGCAGTGGGTCTATACACAACTCTTACATCGTTGGCAATGGACTCTGATGGTATCGATGTATATAGGCCATTCGAAAAAGGAATTTGAATCGACCTCTCGTATGACACTATGGGGGTTGAACTGTTCTCCCTCTAAATGGTCGCACCTACCCTAGCGGTGGTCATGTGATTTGATGAGGGCGTCGCTTCAGGACTGTAGACCTGGACGGGTGTGGTCATCCTCTGTACAGGGTTATAATAGCATCTGAGTCCAGGCACTGGTTTCCCCATTGGATGAATGGGACTCATGGGATTCTGCATCATGGGAGATCCTGAGTGCACGAAGTAGACGGGATGATATTGTTGATCCCCATGGGGTTCTTGTACCATGCCTACCCTAGCGATGGTCACGGGATTTGATGAGGGCAATGCTTCAGGACTATAGACCTGCACGGGTGTGGTCATCCTCTGCACAGGGTTATAATAGTGTCCAAGTCCAGGCACCAGTTGCCCCATTGGACGAATGCGACTTATGGGCTTCTGCATCATGGGAAATACTGAGTGCACGAAGTAGACATGATGATACTATTGATCCCCATGGGCTTCTTGCATTTTCCAGTAGCTCTCCGAAATGAAATGGGATCCCTGGTCGTGCATATAGTATTCGAAAGGAGATGGGTTATTCCGAATCTATTGTTGTTGAGGCATGTAGGCCTGATCCATAGAATTGGGGATGTTCATATATTTATTTGACAAATTCACATATCTTACAGGATCTAAATATATTAGCCTACTTGGTATATTAAGATTGGTGTTATCGTCCACCAGGCAAGTGATCAGGTCCTACAGTTGCCTCAGTTGGAGCTTTTGAAATTCTTGAATCGGAACCTACAACTGTGGTTTCTAAGGTACCCATTCTTTAATCAGAGAACTTGAAACAATGAAAAATTTGGATGTTTACTGTTCTTGATTCTGGATATTAGTGTTTGTCGTTCGATATGCGGGCCTTAAAACCCTGATCTCTGGAACCGGGCTTGAATCACCTGCCATCAAATTCAGAGGAGGATCGATTGTTCCATTGAAGATATGAGATATCTCATGCAAACCAGGATGCCATGAACACCATTTAAGGTTAGTAATCTCCACCCATTGACATCGTTTATTTTTAATATTCTTCCTTGCTCTTTCGAGGGAATTTTTGAATTATTTAAAGCAGATTCTGATGCTTTTATCTTAGGTCTGTGTTTGAGATCCACATCATGCAAGTTTTATGATATGAAAACTTGATGTTTATTTTTCATTNACAAGCAATTACTCTTATGGCTTATGGATAATGGACAATGACTCTAACCACAATAGCAACCTTGCTTGTGCTACTTATACTTTGTTATATGTGGTAATTATGTTTGTAATAGATATGCATCTAGGTAGTGTGTAATGTGGATGTAGTTTTAGGGTTTTATAGTGGGATATAACATGTACCCATTATATTGAGTATGTATTATTTGAAAGTATACTTTTGTGCCAGATGAAGTGCTACTTAATGTGTATGCCTAATTTTAAGTTAATGCATTTTTTTATTTAAACATAAAGTTCCTAGTAATTAATGGAGATTGCTTATTCATAACTAAAACAAATTTATTAATTATTTTCTAAACTTTACCTTATAATTCAAAATTACATAATATGTTTTAATTATACATAAAAATAAACTATTTAGTAGAACATTTAGACTACGGATCAAGGTATTGTCATGAATTACCATGGTGCCATAGATTCACTGATGTGGCATTGTACCCTTGAAAAGGGTTTTGGAATTGAAGCAAGTAGGTGGGCCAAGGAAGCTTTTTCCAAAACAGAATTTGGCTATTAATTGGTCGGTCGTCCGATTGTGCATCAACCATTAAAAATAGATAATTTATAATATAAAAAATATAATTTCCAACCAAAAAATTAAAATTTCCTTGGATTCCTCCCAAATTTGTAATATAAAAAATAGATATTCCAACCAAAAAATTAAAACTACCTTGGATTCCTCCAAAATTTGTATTCAACAATGATTTTGAAGGAGACGCACAACAATATTCCTGCCAATATTTTGATAGTGGATCTGATAATAAAAAATGTATAAGTTAGAATTAGAATTAGAATGTCTGTGACCGTTTGAAATGGAGGATATAAAGCCATCATTTTGAAGGAGATGCACGACAAGATGGCAGTAGAATTAGAATGTATGTGACCGTTTGAATGTTTGGTTTTATGCATTGGTTTTGTTGGTTCATTGACATTGGTTTTCCTGATTCACGTTCTATAATTTGCATTGGTTTTCCTGGATTTTTTTAAGAAGACGCATGAAATTCGACTGTGTTCACATGTCTGAATTCATCAACTGATACTGAGGATTCGAGGCTGGAGGTGCCTTCATGTAGTATATATGTTGGGAACTCGATTCATATATAACATTCTGATACGAGTATGGCTTCGTATGTGCAAGGGGAGCGGGTGCAGTGGGTCTATACACAACTCTTACATCGTTGGCAATGGACTCTAATGGTATCGATGTATACAGGCCATTCGAAAAAGGAATTTGAATCGACCTCTCATACGACACTATGGTGGCTGAACCGTTCTCCCTCTAAATGGTCGCACCTACCCTAGCGGTGGTCATGTGATTTGATGAGGGTGCCACTTCAGGACTGTAGACTTGGACGGGTGTGGTCATCCTCTGCACAGGGTTATAATAGCATCCGAGTCTAGGCACTGGTTTCCGCATTGGATGAATGGGACTCATGGGATTCTGCATCATGGGAGATCCTGAGTGCACGAAGTAGATGAGATGATATTGTTGATCCCTGTGGGGTTCTTGCACCATGCCTACCCTAGCGATGGTCACGGGATTTGATGAGGGCACTGCTTCAGGACTATAGACCTGGACGGGTGTGGTCATCCTCTGCACAGGGTTATAATAGTGTCCAAGTCCAGGCACCAGTTACCCCATTGGACAAATGCGACTTATGGGCTTCTGCATCATGGGAAATACTGAGTGCACGAAGTAGACAGGATGATACTATTGATCCCCATGGGGTTCTTGCATTTTCCAGTAGCTCTCTGAAACAAAATGGGATCCCTGGTCGTTCATATAGTATTCCTAAGGAGATGGGTTCTTCTGAATCTATTGTTGTTGAGGCATGTAGGCCTGATCCATAGAATTGGGGATGTTCATATATTTATTTGAAAAATTCACATCTCTTACAGGATCTGAATATATTAGCCTACTTGGTATATTAAGATTGGTGTTATCATCCACCAGGCAAGTGATCAGGTCCCGCAGTTCCCTCAGTTGGAGCTTTTGAAATTCTTGAATTGGAACCTACAACTGCAGTTTCTAAGGTACCCATTCTTTAATCAGATAACTTGAAACAACGGAAAATTTGGATGTTTACTGTTCTTTATTCTGGATATTAGTGTTTGTCATCTGATATGCGGGCCTTAAAACCCTGATCTCTGGAACCGGGCTTGAATCACCTACCATCGAATTCAGAGGAGGATCGATTGTTCCATTGAAGATATGAGATATCTCATGCAAACTAGGATGCCATGAACACCATTTAAGGTTAGTAATCTCCACCCATTGACGTCGTTTATTTTTAATATTCTTCCTTGATCTTTCGAGGGAATTTTTGAATTATTTAAAGCAAATTCTGATGCTTTTATGTTAGGTCTATGTTTGAGATCCACATCATGCAAGTTTTCTGATATGAAAACTTGATGTTTATTTTTCATTGTTTTATGATGCTTTAATGCTAATTGATATAGTAAATAGTATGAAGTCATCACAACTCCTAAAAACTTCTTAAATCCCAAAATTNCATAACTAAAACAAATTTATTAATTATTTTCTAAACTTTACCTTATAATTCAAAATTACATAATATTTTTTAATTATACATAAAAATAAACTATTTAGTAGAACATTTAGACTACAAATCAAGGTATTGTCATGAATTACCATGGTGCCATAGATTCATTGATGTGGCATTGTACCCTTGAAAAGGGTTTTGGAATTGAAGCAAGTAGGTGGGCCAAGGAAGCTTTTTCCAAAACAGAATTTGGCTATTAATTGGTCGGTCGTCCGATGGTGCATCAACCATTAAAAAGAGATAATTTATAATATAAAAAATATAATTTCCAACCAAAAAATTAAAATTGCCTTGGATTCCTCCCAAATTTGTAATATAAACAATAGATATTCCAACCAAAAAATTAAAACTGCTTTGGATTCCTCCAAAATTTGTATTCAACAATCATTTTGAAGGAGACGCACAACAATATTCCTACCAATATTTTGATAGTGGATCTGATAATAAAAAATGCATAAGTTAGAATTAGAATTAGAATGTCTATGACCGTTTGAAATGGAGGATATAAAGCCATCATTTTGAAGGAGATGCACGACAAGATGGCAGTAGAATTAGAATGTATGTGACCATTTGAATGTTTGGTTTTCTGCATTGGTTTTGTTGGTTCATCGACATTGGTTTTCCTGGTTCATGTTCTATAATTTGCATTGGTTTTCCTAGAGTTTTTGAAGAAGACGCATGAAATTCGACTGTGTTCACATGTTTGAAATCATCAACTGATATTGAGGATTCGAGGCTAGAGGTGCCTGCATGTAGTATATCTATTGGGAACTCAATTCATAGATAACATTCTGATACGAGCATGGCTCTGTATGTGCAAGGGGAGCAGGTGCAGTGGGTCTATACACAACTCTTACATCGTTGGCAATGGACTCTGATGGTATCGATGTATATAGGCCATTCGAAAAAGGAATTTGAATCGACCTCTCGTATGACACTATGGGGGTTGAACTGTTCTCCCTCTAAATGGTCGCACCTACCCTAGCGGTGGTCATGTGATTTGATGAGGGCGTCGCTTCAGGACTGTAGACCTGGACGGGTGTGGTCATCCTCTGTACAGGGTTATAATAGCATCTGAGTCCAGGCACTGGTTTCCCCATTGGATGAATGGGACTCATGGGATTCTGCATCATGGGAGATCCTGAGTGCACGAAGTAGACGGGATGATATTGTTGATCCCCATGGGGTTCTTGTACCATGCCTACCCTAGCGATGGTCACGGGATTTGATGAGGGCAATGCTTCAGGACTATAGACCTGCACGGGTGTGGTCATCCTCTGCACAGGGTTATAATAGTGTCCAAGTCCAGGCACCAGTTGCCCCATTGGACGAATGCGACTTATGGGCTTCTGCATCATGGGAAATACTGAGTGCACGAAGTAGACATGATGATACTATTGATCCCCATGGGCTTCTTGCATTTTCCAGTAGCTCTCCGAAATGAAATGGGATCCCTGGTCGTGCATATAGTATTCGAAAGGAGATGGGTTATTCCGAATCTATTGTTGTTGAGGCATGTAGGCCTGATCCATAGAATTGGGGATGTTCATATATTTATTTGACAAATTCACATATCTTACAGGATCTAAATATATTAGCCTACTTGGTATATTAAGATTGGTGTTATCGTCCACCAGGCAAGTGATCAGGTCCTACAGTTGCCTCAGTTGGAGCTTTTGAAATTCTTGAATCGGAACCTACAACTGTGGTTTCTAAGGTACCCATTCTTTAATCAGAGAACTTGAAACAATGAAAAATTTGGATGTTTACTGTTCTTGATTCTGGATATTAGTGTTTGTCGTTCGATATGCGGGCCTTAAAACCCTGATCTCTGGAACCGGGCTTGAATCACCTGCCATCAAATTCAGAGGAGGATCGATTGTTCCATTGAAGATATGAGATATCTCATGCAAACCAGGATGCCATGAACACCATTTAAGGTTAGTAATCTCCACCCATTGACATCGTTTATTTTTAATATTCTTCCTTGCTCTTTCGAGGGAATTTTTGAATTATTTAAAGCAGATTCTGATGCTTTTATCTTAGGTCTGTGTTTGAGATCCACATCATGCAAGTTTTATGATATGAAAACTTGATGTTTATTTTTCATTTTTTTATGATGCTTTAATGCTAATTGATATAGTAAATAGTATGAAGTCATCACAACTCCTAAAAACTTCTTAAATCCCAAAATTCGCAGTATCAAATCTCCTACAAACTTCTTAAATTTTGAAATTCTCTATGGGTAGTTTTCTAGAACATTTGAGTCATCTAGAAATGCCAGTGTTATTTCCTTCCAATCTTCACCCTCCGTCCCTCTGCCCCGCACTTTGTTTTTTTGTCTTTCTGATTGTTCTTTGCACCCTCATCTATGTTGTTTGCACCCTCATCTATGTTGTTTGCAGGTGTTAGGTTTCATCAAATCCGGTTCCTATTTTTCATGTGTTAGGGTTTCCTGGCACTTAGAGATCTCATCATTCCATGACCAATTCATTTCCTCTCTCTAAATGAGTGTATCATTGTTTTCCGGCACCTTGTCTTCGACGAGATCTCTCTACCCTCCTTCAATCCTTTGCATGCGCCCTTCTGATCCATGTGCTCTCCTTAACAGGTAATGGTATACGTACCTACTCACCCACTATATTATATTTCTCTCTTTGGTTTTCAAATAAATATCCCAAAAACATATATAACAAACTCCGAATAATGAAACAAACTCCAAATAATGCAGATTACAACGCGAGAGAAAATTCTGACACATTTGAAATTACAAACATTTCGAAATAGATAAAAAATTCGGTATACCATGCTTGCATCTATATATTTTCAATATCATGGAGCAGCCCATGTGGGTTGGTCACACTTGCATATATAGCTTTTAAATATCATGGAGAAATCCATGTGGGGTGGCCATGTGGTGAGCGAAAGATGCTCCGAATTCAACTGTAACCCTTGAATATGATTCCAAAATATAGTTGAGGGTATTTAATAATGTATGCTCCACCTTTTGATCGAACTTATAATTTGAAACTTATTAACAACAGGCAAACTTTGAAGCCATGGGGTGGAATATCGTGCAGTTAGAAAATTGTCTATAGTTGACAATCCATGAAACTCTTTATCAAACTTGTTGTCTGAAATTTATTCACAACAGGTGAAAANCATAACTAAAACAAATTTATTAATTATTTTCTAAACTTTACCTTATAATTCAAAATTACATAATATTTTTTAATTATACATAAAAATAAACTATTTAGTAGAACATTTAGACTACAAATCAAGGTATTGTCATGAATTACCATGGTGCCATAGATTCATTGATGTGGCATTGTACCCTTGAAAAGGGTTTTGGAATTGAAGCAAGTAGGTGGGCCAAGGAAGCTTTTTCCAAAACAGAATTTGGCTATTAATTGGTCGGTCGTCCGATGGTGCATCAACCATTAAAAAGAGATAATTTATAATATAAAAAATATAATTTCCAACCAAAAAATTAAAATTGCCTTGGATTCCTCCCAAATTTGTAATATAAACAATAGATATTCCAACCAAAAAATTAAAACTGCTTTGGATTCCTCCAAAATTTGTATTCAACAATCATTTTGAAGGAGACGCACAACAATATTCCTACCAATATTTTGATAGTGGATCTGATAATAAAAAATGCATAAGTTAGAATTAGAATTAGAATGTCTATGACCGTTTGAAATGGAGGATATAAAGCCATCATTTTGAAGGAGATGCACGACAAGATGGCAGTAGAATTAGAATGTATGTGACCATTTGAATGTTTGGTTTTCTGCATTGGTTTTGTTGGTTCATCGACATTGGTTTTCCTGGTTCATGTTCTATAATTTGCATTGGTTTTCCTAGAGTTTTTGAAGAAGACGCATGAAATTCGACTGTGTTCACATGTTTGAAATCATCAACTGATATTGAGGATTCGAGGCTAGAGGTGCCTGCATGTAGTATATCTATTGGGAACTCAATTCATAGATAACATTCTGATACGAGCATGGCTCTGTATGTGCAAGGGGAGCAGGTGCAGTGGGTCTATACACAACTCTTACATCGTTGGCAATGGACTCTGATGGTATCGATGTATATAGGCCATTCGAAAAAGGAATTTGAATCGACCTCTCGTATGACACTATGGGGGTTGAACTGTTCTCCCTCTAAATGGTCGCACCTACCCTAGCGGTGGTCATGTGATTTGATGAGGGCGTCGCTTCAGGACTGTAGACCTGGACGGGTGTGGTCATCCTCTGTACAGGGTTATAATAGCATCTGAGTCCAGGCACTGGTTTCCCCATTGGATGAATGGGACTCATGGGATTCTGCATCATGGGAGATCCTGAGTGCACGAAGTAGACGGGATGATATTGTTGATCCCCATGGGGTTCTTGTACCATGCCTACCCTAGCGATGGTCACGGGATTTGATGAGGGCAATGCTTCAGGACTATAGACCTGCACGGGTGTGGTCATCCTCTGCACAGGGTTATAATAGTGTCCAAGTCCAGGCACCAGTTGCCCCATTGGACGAATGCGACTTATGGGCTTCTGCATCATGGGAAATACTGAGTGCACGAAGTAGACATGATGATACTATTGATCCCCATGGGCTTCTTGCATTTTCCAGTAGCTCTCCGAAATGAAATGGGATCCCTGGTCGTGCATATAGTATTCGAAAGGAGATGGGTTATTCCGAATCTATTGTTGTTGAGGCATGTAGGCCTGATCCATAGAATTGGGGATGTTCATATATTTATTTGACAAATTCACATATCTTACAGGATCTAAATATATTAGCCTACTTGGTATATTAAGATTGGTGTTATCGTCCACCAGGCAAGTGATCAGGTCCTACAGTTGCCTCAGTTGGAGCTTTTGAAATTCTTGAATCGGAACCTACAACTGTGGTTTCTAAGGTACCCATTCTTTAATCAGAGAACTTGAAACAATGAAAAATTTGGATGTTTACTGTTCTTGATTCTGGATATTAGTGTTTGTCGTTCGATATGCGGGCCTTAAAACCCTGATCTCTGGAACCGGGCTTGAATCACCTGCCATCAAATTCAGAGGAGGATCGATTGTTCCATTGAAGATATGAGATATCTCATGCAAACCAGGATGCCATGAACACCATTTAAGGTTAGTAATCTCCACCCATTGACATCGTTTATTTTTAATATTCTTCCTTGCTCTTTCGAGGGAATTTTTGAATTATTTAAAGCAGATTCTGATGCTTTTATCTTAGGTCTGTGTTTGAGATCCACATCATGCAAGTTTTATGATATGAAAACTTGATGTTTATTTTTCATTGTTTTATGATGCTTTAATGCTAATTGATATAGTAAATAGTATGAAGTCATCACAACTCCTAAAAACTTCTTAAATCCCAAAATTCGTAGTATCAAATCTCCTACAAACTTCTTAAATCTTGAAATTCTCTATGGGTAGTTTTCTAGAACATCTGAGTCATCTAGAAATGCCAGTGTTATTTCCTTCCCATCTTCACCCTCTGTCCCTCTGCCCCGCACTTTGTTGTTTTGTCTTTCTGATTGTTCTCTGCACCCTCATCTATGTTGTTTGCACCCTCATCTATGTTGTTTGCAGGTGTTAGGTTTCATCAAATTCGGTTCCTATTTTTCATGTGTTAGGGTTTCCTAGCACTTAGAGATCTCATCGCTCCATGACCAATTCATGTCCTCTCTCTAAATGAGTGTATCATTGTTTTCCGGCACCTTGTCTTCGACGAGATCTCTCTGACCTCCTTCAATCCTTTGCATGCGCCCTTCTGATCCATGTGCTCTCCTTAACAGGTAATGGTATACGTACCTACTCACCCACTATATTATATTTCTCTCTTTGGTTTTCAAATAAATATCCCAAAAACATATATAACAAACTCCGAATAATGAAACAAACTCCAAATAATGCAGATTACAACGCGAGAGAAAATTCTGACACATTTGAAATTACAAACATTTCGAAATAGATAAAAAATTCGGTATACCATGCTTGCATCTATATATTTTCAATATCATGGAGCAGCCCATGTGGGTTGGTCACACTTGCATATATAGCTTTTAAATATCATGGAGAAATCCATGTGGGGTGGCCATGTGGTGAGCGAAAGATGCTCCGAATTCAACTGTAACCCTTGAATATGATTCCAAAATATAGTTGAGGGTATTTAATAATGTATGCTCCACCTTTTGATCGAACTTATAATTTGAAACTTATTAACAACAGGCAAACTTTGAAGCCATGGGGTGGAATATCGTGCAGTTAGAAAATTGTCTATAGTTGACAATCCATGAAACTCTTTATCAAACTTGTTGTCTGAAATTTATTCACAACAGGTGAAAATTGTCTATTGTTAACTATCAATGACTTTCAAGTTCGAGGAAGTCAGGACTCTATTTCTCTCTATATGATAACATAAATCTGACATTCCAGTGCCTAGATAAAATGATAATGATTATCATGACGAAAATAGGCGATATGCAATACACATAGATCCGTCTTGTAGTGTTCATTGAGTTAAGCCATTTGGCGAATTTGAATATTAGATCCAATAATTTTACAAGTCAACCTATTCCCCAACAGCTGGGCCTGTTGAAAAATTTGACATATCTTAACCTGTCCACAACGGGATTTGAAGGCACCGTTCCATGGCAGCTTGAAAATCTATCTAGCTTGACAGTACTAGGAAATAAAATATCCAACAACATTTCTCTGATTTTTCAAGGAAAATGGAAGAATCTAACCCTTTTCCACATGTCAAACAACTATTTTTACAGCTCCATACCATCTTCTATAGGAGGGGAAATCTATCATCTCTGACTGAGTTACTTCTGAACAATAACACGTTGAAGGGGAGGATTGCAAAGTCATTGGTCCTCCGCTCACTTACTGTACTAGACCTGGGGTACACTAACATTACAGGTCTAGTCCCCTTAGGAATCTACACATTGTTGCAGTCTTTGGTTTCGTCGATGGAGATGTCTAAGATCCACTTACTGTACTAGACATTTTAGGTCTAGTCCCCTTAGGAATCTACATGTTGTTGCAGTCTTTAGTTTTCCTATGGTTTTGAGTCTATGGAGATGCCTAAGATCCACTTTCTGATGGAGCAGTGAAAGGTGTTCTAGCTCGACCTTCATTATCATCATAGAATAGTTGTATTGTTTTGTCTAGCTACCTGTTGGTTTCCTGCAAATAGAACTATCATGATTTATCCATTTCACCCAGTGTTACAATTCCCAGGGTTTGTCCATTTCTCCTAGCGTTACAATTCCAAGGGTTTGTGGTTATGTGTTTAGGTCAGAGTTTTTTTTTCCAGCAACCCTAGCACCACAATAACCATGAGTTTATAGAGATTTGGTGGGTCGGGTGACAAATTGTCTTCTCTTGATAACATGGGCATTCACAGATCTTCTTCAGTAGAAGCCCCATCACCAGAATCCCCACAACATGTCCAGTTTGATTATTGAAAGACACTCCTTTCCACTGGCAGTAGTTGGAGTCGTTCCATGACTTCAAACAGCCAGAGGTGTCATCGATAATTCTTGTCGAGTGCGTGCATTGAATGCAGAGTTTGAAGAGTTTGAGCGCCTTGGGATACCTAAGAAATTAGAACTTTTTCAAATAATTAAGATACGTATTTCAAATAATTAAGATAGAACTTTTTCAAATAATAAAGATACATATTTCAAATAATTAAGATATGAAATTTTTTTTATGCGAATATGATTTTCTATTTCATTTAAAATTTCACATGTTTTATTTTTTTTAAATAATTAATTTTATCCTGATATGATTTTATATTTCATTTAAAATTTCACATGTTTTATTTTTTTTAAATTATTTATTTATTTTATAGGTTATTTAACTTAATTATATTATTTTATTAAAAATTATATGCATTGAATTTATTTTAGATATATATTAATTTATTTTATTTATTAGTTT
>JZKD02S1097737.1:0-13077 GCA_000966675.3 Picea glauca
AGTGACAACATTTCTCATAGAAAAATCACGGGAAATGGGAGGCAAGATAAACCTTGTAAACCAATCTGTGAGGAGTTGGTCTAGAATTGGAGCTTTAATCAACCGTCTTCATCACCTCCACTCATAAATATGATCAGATATGTGGGTGGAAGATGATTTTTGGAGTGGGGTAAAAATATTTTTAGTGGTATCGTACCATATAGAAAACTAAAAATGCATTAGGAAAGCCATGGCAATAGAATTAAATTCAACAGAGGAGTTAATTTAAATTCAACTCAATATACCATTTCGCTACTACACCTGTAAGTGTTCTCTGAAAAAGTCTTAGGTGAATGGAATCGTCCATCAAAGAGTTTGAAGAACACCATAAATGTAAATTCATAACATGATTATTAGGATCTTCCCCATGTTTTTCGTCGAATTTTGGAATGTCGGATGCTAATTTGGCAAGGATGGCGGGCCAAAATAGGGCATGTTGAATGGGATCGTTTCTCAAATGATAGATCTAATGTAGACAAGAATGTAAGTTTTCAGTTGGCATGTGGATACTAGTGATAACCATATGGCATGGAAACACCAGTAGGACCAAATCCAAGTTGCGGCAAGACAACACAACTAGATGGTCCTCCCGTGTATGTTGGTTGCCTGGGTTGTCCACCTATGTAAGGTGGCTGTCTTAGTTGTCCACCCATGTATTGTAATGGAACAAATGGATGTCCTATGTACTAAAATTGACCTGATGATCACCCCATGTATGGTGGGTGAATGGACTATTTCGTTGGAATCATGGGGTTTACAGATTGATAGGGAAAATTTTCTTGTTGAGGAATGCCTGTCGAATTGGGTGGACCCCACAAAGGGTTAGCAACTCCTAGAAATGGATGTCCAGGATATAGGCTAGTGGTAGTAGGTATCGAAGGACTTGCAAGAGTGGCTTTCCCCTAGGATTTTTGATGTTGCAACCATGTAGGTTTTCCCCTAGTAAAACATTTCCCTCTAACTGAAGGTTTCCCCCCAGCTAAAGGTTGGCCTTCCATTAAAGATTGACCTCTAATGTATGGTGTAATAATATACGATGGTTGATATGGAGGTTAAGTATCTTATGTAACCATGGTTGTTTGAATGACTTGATTGTTGTCCATTTGAATGATATAATGACCAAGTATATTAGTTGGTGTGTGCATGTGTGGAAAAAGTGAAGCAGGAATATTACCTGACCCATTTGCAAAGGGAGATGTATGCACAAATGGTCAATTCAGGGTTACCTAGGTCACCGATATTTCCAGTAAATATGAAGCACCAGTAGTAGCAACTACAAGAGTTGTGGATAAAGACAAGTTCCCAAGTCCTTCAGGAAAACCAAAAAATGACGGGTTCATGCCAAAATATTGTGTAGTGGTGGAACTAGGCGGAAAATTGTAAAATAGGCATAAAAATATCTCGTAGATGGTGGATCAATGAGTGGTTGTCTGAGTGGCTTAGTAAAAAGATGATTCACGTAATATGAAAGGATTTATATGAAGGTTGTGACTGGTTCTTCTATGTGTTGGCCACTTCTAGAAGCTACACTCCCAGTCTCGAAAGTTTGATCTTTAATCATTCCTTCATAAGAAAAATTCTATTGAGGTTCCTAAATGTTAGGTTCTATACCTTGTATACTGTGAAATACTCGATCCTAAGGCCATTACGAAATTCAAAGAAACACCCTCCTAAGAAAACTAAAACAAATCAACCAAGCAACAATAGAATCAAGGATCTTTTGAAGACGGGATATCAAGATGCCAACGAAGAAATGAGAAGCATTTAACCCGACCTCCACGTAACAACCCTTCTCGGTAAAATCAACCCTTGCTTTCAAGAGGTCACCCTATAAGGGTATTGAGAGTGTGATACGACATCTTCCCCATGTACTGTGGGAATCCCCCCACAATCACCTCTATAGATACCTAGAAAATCCCACTAAGCATACCAACTCACAGTTAGTCTATGGATAGGTATAGTCGACAGTCGAGACTGAATGTATGGGTAGGATATCAAAGTCCGAAATTATTCTAGAGGACTAAGGACAAGTGGACCAGTAGAATCCAGAGGACCTTGAATGGATTCATATTTTACAAACTACCGACACTGAATGATTCAATGGAAATTCAAGAAGAACCCCAGTATACACTCATTCCACTACGATTGGTCAAGTTTTGGAGGCGTAATATATGTTTATTTCCCTCACATGACCTCGTGTTTAGCCCCTGTATGAGAGGGGTTTCCAATCTATGCTTTTACGAAAGTTTGATTTGTTCACTCTTTAGTGTTCTACAGCATGTTTAGTAGTCTTGGACAAGTTACTCACTTTTCCTAGTCCAAAGACCCTAATCCTGTCCTACTTATGGTGTGCTAAAAACAAAAAATGTTCTAGTTGATTCTATTAGCACGTGGTTGATTTTAACGGATTTTACTCATAAGTTTCAAGAAGATGAAATTGACGATGTGTGAGTGACTCAAATCCAATAGAAGTAGAAGTATGAGATGCAATTCGTTCTTTTTGATGAATTCTATGTATGGTAAGGAGAGGATTTCTATTCTTCTTAACACAATAAAGAACTCAAAACAATGCAACTTTTCAATTTCTAGGATCAATATGATGCCAAACTACGAAGAAAATGTTTCCGAAAACCAAAATGTACATGAAAAACTAGCTCTTTTTCCAAACGTGTACCAAAACAAACTTCCTAGAGAATGGAAAAAAATTATTTGTTCGATTATGTATGCAAGGATATATGCAAACTTTTATGTGTCTTAACTTTCAAGTGAAATGAAAGGAATCTATGTTTGACACAAAGAGGTATGAGGAAAAAAATAAATCAAACAAAGTGGACTCAAAAAATCATGAGAACTAAAAGAAACAAAGTGTCAGATAACTTGTTCAATCAGGGACTCAAAGATGTAAAAGAGAAAGGAGACGAACACTCATGAAAATCCTCAAAGCATGAGAAACAAGAAACATTATTCAAGGTTGGTTTGTGGTAAATAAGAGAGTCTTAATCGTCAGAAAGTGATATGTTTCAAATGAGAACAAAAAGGCTCAAAACCAAACAAACTTTGCAAACCCTAGTTGATGAAAACTCTTAAACAATCAAGCGATCTAAAAGCTTTCCAAGACGAACATCAGAGAACTCAAAGGAAGGATGAACCAAGGGATATTGTTAACCCAAGGGGACTACAACTAGGAGATATTTAAAAACTCAAGAAGGAAAAAAACCTGAGTGATAAATGTCAAATTCTTAATCAAACAAAGTCAAAGACAAACCAGGAGTCTCTAGGCAAAAATCCCCTCAAAAGAAGACTAAGAAAAGCAAGGTAGAAACAAGAAAAAACACCTAAAATAGGAGGATGGTGCCCCTATTACCAAAGGAAAAGGGCACTATGGCATCACCTAAGAGGCTTAGGGGGAGCTCCATTCATCCAATGCCCCCCTGGTATGAACTGCAGGGGAGTGTTGATTTCTAAAAAAATATCGAAAATGACTTCTAACAACTCAAACTCAGTAGACAGTCAGTCAATGGCTCTATAAGGTCTTCAAATAAGAAGAGGGAAGGGGAAATATATCAAAATGACGCATCAAACAAACAATCTCTAATAATAATCAAGGATTCAATATGAAACAAAGGAAAGACTAGTCAATGTCCATCCCCAGCAGAGTCGCCATTTTTCTATTGTGAGAAATCTTACCCTGCGGATAGGCTAAGATCCCCATTAGACCAAGACCCCTATCTCTAGTCCAAAGATAGAAGTTAAAAAGTGGTTACTAATTTCCCTATAGATCCAAATTTATCAATCAAGAAAGACATAAGAAGAATGTGTCGTACCTTATTGTGATGTTCATCCTCATTGCTCCAATCCCTAGGCTTGATCTCCAAGCTCCTCAACACAAATGAAGTCCTACAAAGACTAGAAAAAGAATTGTTCTTCCTAGTCTATATGATTAGACAAAGAAGATATTTCTATGAAGACTGAAACAACAATAGACAAGAAAATGTAGATGTAGAACACATGAACTTAAAGGGAATAGGCCAAGTTTATATTAATTGGAAAGATAAAAAGAGGCACTTAGAAAGCATGCTTGATGATATAGTAACTTCTCCAATATCTCCTCATCCATCCCT
This sequence comes from Picea glauca, assembly GCA_000966675.3. NCBI lineage: Eukaryota > Viridiplantae > Streptophyta > Pinopsida > Pinales > Pinaceae > Picea > Picea glauca. The sequence continues at coordinate 4,161 of JZKD02S1097737.1, forward strand.
TGCATTAAAACCTTGAAATCAAAATTTTGATGCTTCTCTCAAGATTAAAGGTTTGATATATGAATTATTCCCCCCTTCACCTTAGAAATACCTTCAATATATAAGCTTGATAGGTTAAACCACTATGAACAAATGAGGGAGATGGTTGAGGATATGGCTCCTTAAGGTGGGATTTGATCCTAAGATAGAGCCATAGTATAGGAGTCGACCAAACAACCTCTTCCCAAGAGTGTTGGCCCTTATGAAAAGGTGGAAGATCCCATATTTTCCTCTAACAATATCGTCACACCCTTGTAGTGAGAGAAAGAGCACCATTGGTTCCCCCTTAACATGGTAGAGGGACTATTGGTGCCCCCTCAACATGAGTAGGGGATCACCACCCTTCTAAAATGCCCCAAAACGATCAATTTTTCCAAGAAAAGGTATGGTTCCAGACCGCAAATGATTGGGTTTCTCTTCCAAACTGACATAGGGATTGTAGAAAATGTATTTAATGGTGTCAATGGGTTGCGATACTTAGAAAAGAGAATGCAACACTTTGTAAGTTGCATACAAAACTTGAGACAATGCATGTGACACTTAACAAGGTGCATACGTTACTTTGCAACACTTGCGACACTTAGGGTTCAACACTCAAGTGTGACATTTTTTTGTGTAACACATGGACACCAAGATAAAGGAAACCCGCCAGTAGACTATCAAACTCCATCAGGTTTTTAAATGATCCAAATGGATCTAGGAAGGCCTAAAAATAAAAGTTCTCATAATTGGATGAAACTAGCGCCATCACTTCGGGCTGGTCATGCTGATTTTGACCTTATATTTTTTTTCGAAAATGGACAACGTATGTGGAAGTTATTGCAATATGAATATTAGGTCAAACAGGTGAAAAATTTAAATTCAACAGGTCAAATTCAATGGATGACATCACCAGTACTTCATGATGATGTCAGCATGATGCATGGAAGCACCAGAGACTGACACGTGGCAGGAATTTTGGGCATTTTTGGGTGTTTTTGTGCCAATGACGTGGACTATATGGACTAACATGTGGTAGTCGTACAATGACATGGCAACAATACGGATGACACGTGGCAGTTGTTTTTGGAATTTTTTTGTGTTATTGTGGGGTTGACATGGACTGTACGGACTGACACGTTGAAGTCGTACGATGACATGGAAGTTGTACGAATGACACATGGAAGGCTCGTACGTTGACGTGGGAGTCATATGAATGGCATGTTTTATGGAAATATGATGATGTAGCAAGGTCATATGGATGACACATGGCATGGTCATACGATGATGTGACAACCGTACAAATTACACATGGCAGGTTCGTATGATGATGTGGTAGTCGTAAGGATGACAGGTGGTAGATGATTGTGAAACAGTGACATGGCTTGGGCCAATGATGAGATAACACGTGTCCCAATGAGGAGATGACATGTGGAACCTTCGGCAAGGCCAAATCTCGCAGTTTCTTCCAAATTTGGCGGTTCCACCAAATCTGGCAGAGATTCTCTAAATCTGGCAGAATCTCGTTAAATTTGGCTAATTTTCGCTAAATATAGCTAATTGTCGCTAAATTTGGTGGAGTCTGTCTTATTTAGCTGGGCATGGAAATCGAGAAAAAATAGGTTTTGGCACACAAATCAAGACTTTATAGACTGTACAGATCTAACAAAGTGCAACATTGGGATTCGTGTCAAGGGGAGGCCCCAAGGAACTATTTAGAAGCATGTTGAATTTATACTCAAAAGTTGCAGAATTTGAGGGGAGTTTGAATATGGTTTTTTCTTTTGCATCTGAGTATCTGAACAAAAAAGTGCTTCCAAATCCCAAGGTGTCGAGCCAAGCATAGCCGCCTTCATACTCAAAATCTCATAGTTTCTTGTTCCAGCCAATGGTGATGTATGTTTCTGTACAGAAGTTGCACATCTGAAAGGTGGTTTCATAATCTATTATGTAGGTCCTTATTTTATATTATTTAAGCATTGAAGATTAATAAGAATCCTTCCCCACTAAGACAAAGGCCCGAAGACATAGACAAACTTGTGTCAAACTCTGTTAACAATATTGGTGTTATGATTTGTTGTTTTTACTTATTATATGGATGAAACATTATTTCATTAAGATTCTTATCATAATTACTAAATGGTAAATAGACTCATGCATACAAAATTAACCATAGTCTTTAAAACATCAATTATGAATCATTAAAGTAGGGCAGTTTCTTCATCAGGGAAAGTCGATCACCAGGAGTCAGATTCATCAAACGTTTCCTCATCTGATGTAGGCACTTGATGCAATGGATACCATTTCTTCCTAAGGGGGGAGGAATGATCCAAGTGGATATCGGTGGTCGCCCACCTATTCCATTCGCTCAAAGACTAATTTCCATTTTGGTAGTTTTTTTACATCTTTTTGGGTCCCAAACTTTTGGGTTCTCTTTGAGGCCCTAAACGATGTTTTTTAGGCTTGACGATGCTTATGATATAGTTAGGGGAAGATATTAGATTGAACAAAATATGTACTCCTTGCTTATACCTTTCCAACGGTGTATCAAGTGCCCCAAACAAAGATGGTATGAAAATGTTACGCCCTTGGGAAGTTGACGTATCAACTACCCCCATCGGGGCCCACAAACCTTTTGGTGTTTCATATCCTGTGGTTAGGGTTTTGGGTGTCTAAAGTTTTCTCATTTATATTTTATGTTAAAAATAACTTTTGAGTCTCATTGTACTTAGCTTATTATGAATGTGTGTAATCGACACATCTCTTCTCGGAGATAAGGTACCACCATTCTAGCTAGCTTGTATTTTTGTACTTTATAGTCTTTTGTATTTAAGACAATCTCGGAGGTTTATGTGATGATTAGGCCGAAGAGACTGGATGCTTAAGGCCAGTGAGCCTATTTTTGTATATCTAAACACTCATATCATTAATATAAATACATCGATGCTTGTAGATTGACCAAGATAAAAGAGTATGGGGGATTAAGCTCCACTAGGAAGGGAAAGGGAAGGGCTAAGAGACCAAGGAAAAGGGATAACCTTGAAGAAATAAATCTAAAAGGAATAGTATACTATTATTTCCTAAAGACTATAGTGAGGATAATGTTTTTATCCTAAGTCTCATGCAAGAGGGAATGAATCCCAAGTGGAGAGAAACGAGCTCCAGGAGAGCCATGTGTCAATCAGGGCGCTTGCAAATATAGGTGGGGGGAAACAGTTTTTTTTTCCATCTTTCCCCATTCACTCATGCACTCACGTATTGAGCCCTCCTCTCCATCATCGAACTCTTCATTAATCATGTACCTATGGAACCTGTAGGAATTTTGAGCTATCCCATACTTTTCATGTGAAGCACAATGCACCTGTACCTTTCCTGAGCTTATACTGTGCCTTAATGGTTTGTTGTTGCTTCCAATTGTTGGCATCCAATTCACATTTTTCCACTGTCTCTTAAGCTGCCTACACTAATGTTTTGAAAACTTTAATTTTTCGTCGCAATTCTCAAATAAACGACACTTTTATTCCTTTTCCACACTTATCTTCGTTTTGTTTTCACGACTGTAAGCGTGAAAACATTGGTCTTTCGAAGTCGCATTAGAATTAGTATCAAATTGTTGTTATCCTTCTTGTCAATATGTCCATTGCATTTATACTTCACTTATCACTATGCAGTTTGCAAAAAACCTTTTTGATATGTACTCATTAGACATTCTTGAATTGATTGTGTGACTTTGTCTCATTGATTTTGTGATGCAATGGTATTCTTGTGATTGTGATTGAACCCTTGATACATTGGTGGTTTGATGTTCTTTTGTTTTTGATCAAAAGCCTTGGTGAAATGGTTTCATGAGAACACATTAACATTATGATTGGACCTGTGGTGCAATGGTCTCATACAGTGCATAAATCTTATGATCAAAGATTTGGTGCTATATTCGAAATGTTGTTTTGTTTTAAATCATACACATATTATTGCAGACCAATTGTTGATTATGAACACTATGGTTTGCAAATAGTTATTAGATATTTGGTCATAATTTTTTTGGTTATGAATGTTATGGATTTCATGTGAATAATCTATTTGATATTGGGTCAAAATCTTGGATTGTGATGTGAGTGATTTGATTTACCAAGGCGCCATGATAGCACGATAGTTTTGCATAGTTTCAACTTACTCTGTCAAACCCTCACACGAATACGCATTAACACTTGCCTTGCATCTCGGGCTACCTCTATTTGGGAAAACCAGCAAGAATTCAGTCCTGTGCCTACCCTGTCAAACCCCCTTTCCATTTACCCTATAGACCATGTGTTCTCTCCGGGCTCCTATAGGGCGAATTTAACCCCCATGGTGTTCAGAGTCAATTTTGGTTTCTTTTTGCCAAAGAAGACTGCCCCCGTAAATTTCCCCCAGAGTCACATTTTTGAGTGAGCGATTCTGGGAAAATGGATTTGAATTAGATCAAACCGTTGAAAACCAAAAACCGTTTTTAGCCCCTTTACCTTCATTGCGGGCGGTTTCCTCATAAATCGAGTTTTTATAGAGATCTAGCTCGTGTTTTTCAGGTAAATTTTTAGATCCTCTCAATGGTTGAAGGGAACATATTGGGTCTGTGTGCATTTGCTGAAACATCTAAGATCTCCAAACCTAGATCTCAGAACCTCTCTCACTCGATTCACCTTGTCCAACCTTGTACCTCTTTCCCTCTATCAAACCCTTGATCAATCCACAGATTCATCAAGCAATCTGTCAGTAAATTGCAAAACAACAGGCTCTGTTCTTTTAATGGAGAGGCAACCACTGTCAATGTTAGCTCGAAATTATCTTGACCAAATCGAATCATTTGTTTTACTACCCAGGTATGGTTTTTCCACATCAATTTTGTATGATTTGGTTTCGACTAGCATAATCAATTAGTTGTGTCTGCTTGAGTAGATTAAAAAAACAATTTTGTTTACTTCCAGTTACCAGAAGTGATTTTGTTTTTTCTATTTTGATTAGCAAGAGAGATTTCGTTTGCAATGATTCGTTTTCCTAAAACCAATTATAGCTATGATTTGGTCAATGCAATTTGATTATTCTCAGATTAGTATAAAACTTTTGATTTGTTCTTTCTTCTATTTAGTTTTCCTGAGTTAGGGTTGTCATTTGGATTTGGTTTCAAAATCTTTGTCTGTTTCTATTACCATTACCAAAATCATCTTGTTATGAATCATGGACAGAAGATTCGAGTGCTAAACTCAGAACACAGTTATGTTGGGATTCATATGATTCTGTATGTTGGGATTAGTATGGTCTTTCATATATGAAACCCATCAATATTAAAGATTGGTTTGACCAAAACAATATAATCTATTTGATTCGTAAAATGATTCTGTTAAGATTGGATTGACATATTTTGTCTCTATTTGAATTCATATGAAAGACTTGGCTAAAATCGGTCATAGTTTKTTTTGAAATTTATTTCGTTGGATCCCCAACTGTCAATCAATTCTGTATGTKCCGAATTGGTAATAATAGTTGTTTGAAAAATCTCACATATCCTGTTATCATTTGATCAAGTCAATTACGATTTCCTTTGTTTTAATTTGCATACAAGTTTTGATTTGTTGTGGTATGAATGATTTATTTTGTTTTCAATTAGTAATTAAATATTTGTTAAATAGTTTGAATATATTTCTGTTAGCATTTCATTGATTTAAAATGATTCTGTTTTCAAATCAGAACAGTTGCAGAATGGTTTGATTCTGTTAGCTAGTCATAAAAGTTAGATTTTTTAATAATTTTATCAACAAAATATCCTTCTAACTTGTCCATTTTTTACCCTTTTCAGGTACATCCGAATTGCATTGAGCACGCTGGACAGTCTAGGAGATATTTTTGTGTTTTTGTTTTATTTTAGGTTCCTAGTTTAGTCAGACTTAGGATATCTTCCCAGATTTTATGTAAACAGTTTGATAACTTCCACAGGGATGTTTCACCCTGTGGAAGGTCTTTAAATACTTATTATTTTGTGTAATAATGATCATCCTCACTTGTGGGAGAACCAGGCTATGGATTCCTAATACAAACTGAGACAGAAGTTGATGTTCTGCTACAACTTTTGCTTACATAATATCAATCTTTTGTTTCAAGTTTATGCATGTCATTAGCAATTGATTATAGACTACTTTAGCTATCATACTCTATTGCAAAATGATATGAATTAATTAATGTCCCATTCATATCTGATTTTCTTTCATTACTTAAAAACTACAACAATTACTTTGTTCAGTTAATCAATGACAGATTTCTCTTCTTCATCAATTGAATTATTTTGTATAAGTCTTTGCATACGGGTTTATCTAACTATGAAGATTTATAAATCATAAGATTGTTGTAAGTTTTTTATGTCTTGTTTGTCAACTAATCATAATTGAAGAGCACTGCAGCTATCGTTTACGAGAAGCTCCTAGATTATTCGGTGCGGGTTTCCTCTCTCCGATCAACTAAGACAATCATCATACATAGGACAAATCTGGAGCATTTCTCCAGGTCAGTTTGTGATTATTTTTCGTTAGTTTGTTTAGTATAATATTAGTAGTTTAGTTATATATATGTTTAGTTAGATTTGTAGTCAGAATTAGTATATTAGTTTCTTAGTTTAGTTAGTTTTTGTTTTATTTCTGTTCATAAAATTATAAAATCAACAAAAAATATCTCTCTCTATCTTAGGCCAGAATGCAAATGAGTTTTTTAGGTTTTATTCAAATCTGTAAATTGTAGATATTGTATATTTTGTGAATATGATTTATTTTTGTTAGTAGTTAGATAGTTAATTAGTAAGAGTTAGTATAGTATTAGTTAGTAGATTGTATATATAGAATAGTTAATTTTGTATTAGTTTTTTTAATAGTTAGTTTTAGTTAGATTAGTTTATTAGTTTGTTTTATTTCTTTTTTTAGTTAGATTAGTTTTATTTTTTTTGTTTTCTTAGGACCTTAGATCGGTTAACAGAGCCGCTAAACTCGTCAGGGTGGTTCATTCCAAATGGATTGGGTTATTAGACAACCCCGAACCGGTTCCACTCTTCCAATTGACGGACGATCAATTTCGCCCGTCAATACCAATGTAGTTCCTTTCTTGAGCGTAGTTTGTTTCCCTCATATGTTCTATATCCTAGCTTTGTTGCTGCAATCACCCTTACTCATTTGACTTAGGAGTTGGAATAAATAAGTAGGTTGTCAGGCTTGTGGTTTTGAAGAGATGGGTTGTCAAGCCCATGGATTGAAGAAGCAGGTTGTGAGGCCTGTAAGAAGCTCTCTCTATGTGAGAGAGGTTGTCGGGGAAGTGAATTTCTTAGAGGGAGTCCCATGACAACTATAGTGTTCTGAGAATTCATGGTTGACCTGTTGTTGAAGCCCTAGAAGGGAAGTGGGGTAGTTGAAGGAATGTTGAGCAGAGAAGGGGAACACTTCCTGGGGTGGGACATGCATGTGGGGAATGAGAGTTTGTAGTCTAATAGTGAGAGTTGGATCCTAGGATGAAATCCTTCCTATGGACTGTGCAACTTCCACTTGTCTCATCCTAGCCTAGAAATCCATTTTACCCGAGTGGAGTTTAGTCCCAGCTCAGGGGTAACCCACTGTTGAGAGTGATGAGTAGTGTGGTCTAAGGCTAGGAGGTTCATGGAATGTCTTCATGAAATTGTTGTTCTTCTATAAAACAATAAGAACAATTTATGTGTATTGCATGTATATGTTGTATGTTTAGGCTTGTTTTTCTTTCTGCATTAATCTATATATTATCATAAATCTATTGTTTGTTTAAGTTTTATATGTATGATGTCTCACAAGAGTTTTGTGGGGCATAGCCTAGGAAGTCTATGGCTAGGTATGCTACAAAATTGGTATCAGAACTTAGTAAGAGTGGTTTTATGGAGTAGCATGGCCCGACCTGGGTGGTTGGGGATGTTACAATATGGTATCAGACCTCCATTTTTCAACAGTAAGTCAGGATGGGTTGTGTAAGTGGAAATTGAAGCAAGGTTTTCACAGAGAATGGTGTTTGAAAAAGACAAATTTTGAGTTACATAGCATCCATGAGTGCCAAGAAGGCGCTGAGAGCACACCTTGATCTTGTTTGAAATATCGAGAGGTGTAGTGAATCAACAAACCACAGTAACCGTGGTTTTAGGGCCACAAAGTTAAGATTTGGGCCATCAGATATGTTCAAGAGAAGGAAGATCCTTCACAACCATCAAATATGGGAAAGTAGTGCAGTTATTAACCTTCAAGTCCTTCGTACTTCGTTGCTTCGACAAATTTTACGATTTTGACAAAATGAGGAAAAATACCTGAAGCTCCGAAGTCCCGGAGTGGATCTACATTATAGATCGGTTGGAAGAAGGTAGACCATTGGATCCCCGAGTGGTTTGGTAGTTCGAAACTCTGAGGAATTTTGTTTGTTGTTGTGTGGATGCAAGAGTTCCCCAAAGTCCTGAACTAATCTAGATTGTCCCTTAATTGGAGACACGTGTCCACAGATTAGATTGTTCATAATTTCAACGTCTGACAGTTTGGGGTTGGGTTGGTGTTTAAAGCAAAAAAATCCTCCAAAGCCCAAAGTTCCGAAGTCCTGAAGATCTTGGGAACACATGTTCGGAAATTCGATGTTCAGGTGTTTTGATGTGCTCTGGCATAGAATTTTTCGAATTCTCGGAGCCCCAAAGTCCCGAAGCTCTGGGAAACAACTATTCGGAAGTTCAACATTTGTGAGTTATAAAGTATGTTGGTATGGAATCTTCCAAAGTCCTGGAACTTTGGAGTGATGTGGCCTGCTGACATCACCTAGGGTGATGTGGACCTATTCGGGAGATCGAAAGTTCAATGTTCGGATGATGTGTTGTATTAGGATGAGA
>JZKD02S1097794.1:33132-48508 GCA_000966675.3 Picea glauca
AGCTACATATTGGTGCACTAAGTAATTTGCTCTCACATAGCTTATATGTGTTAATGCCTTTCATTTCATAAGCTTAAGCAACACATTTTAAGATGAAGTAAGTTTCGGCCATAGCGCTAAATCACATTTTAAAGGTGTCATAAAATCTTTAAAACACTCTAAAATACACCTAAAAGTCTACCTAATTCATATATTAACTTAATAGACTTAATAGGGTACCTTAGACCACCATTTTCACCATCTAAAATGGGTATTGAGGAGGGAAACGGACGGTGATAGGCCGGGGACGGTCTCACGACACAAAGGAGTGTCCTTTCCATAAAAACTCAATGCTTTAGGCTGACTGTGACAGCTAGGGTTAGCCTCGTTGCTATACTATCTTGAGCATCCAGCAACCATTTGGCAATAGGAGGAGGAGGCTTTGGTGAATCAATAAATAAAGGTAACTAAAACTTGATAATTTTAAGAAACCTTTAATAATCCAACCTTGGGCTTAATCATCTAAATACTTTGTGGGTTTAATAACTAAGAGTGTGGATAATCTTCATCATCCTTATAACACTTGTGCTTAAAATCTCTAAATCTTCCCTGTTGATGTGTTGATGATAATGATATGTTGATGATAATCTCATAAATGTGATGATGCTTTGATCTCCTTATATCCTGCACACAAACTTAAAAGTGGTTAGCTTGTTGCATTGTTGTATCTCTAGCATTCTTATTTGTAATTACTTGTAGCTAATCTTGTTGTAAAAAAATTATTCTTTTGTAAGTAACTTGTAATTTTTTTGTAACGAATCACCCTTTAACTTTAGTTGACCCCTTGCCCAATCTTAAGCACTAGTCTTAGTTGCCCTAGGAAAAGGTTTTCTTAACATACCAACCTCACATCTTGCATTGTTGCCTTAGCATCTTAGGTTAGAATCCCCCAAACCTTAACAAACTAAAATCAACTCCTAGAACTTAACTTTAAAACTTAACTAGAAACTAGGGACTACCCCCCTTGGCTTCCCTAGGAATGAGCCTAGACGGAAGAGGTTTCGGTCAAAGTGACAGCGTGGGCTGTGAACCTAGGCATTGTGCCTCCAAGGACACACTAAGTGAGCTGGACTTAGCTCACGTTTGCAAGTGTGTATTAGGATGACAACAGGGTCAACAACCCTAATCTTGCCCCTTTACAAAATAATATTAAACAATTGATCTTAAAATTTAATTTTGCACAAAAGAAACCCTAAAGTAAGATGATATCTTCCCTTTAGGGGACGTTTTTGACACTTTCCATGTCGTTGGAGAAGAATGTGGAAGACGTTGGGGCTCCTTGAGCCTCCTCTTCACGTGCCAAGCCTTCTCCATGCTTCATCCAGTCAAGATATGCCAAGTGTCAATGTGCAACTCCATCACCACCAAACCCTAGCCCCTTCATGACATCAACCCTCTAGGAGGTGACATTTTGTCTCTCCTAGGGAAGTCATTTAGGTGGTAGAGGCTAGGTTAGGCCCGTCATGATTCCTTCTAGGCATCCAAAGGCACGTCTTTGTCATCTAGCATGCGGGCCCTAGGCATCCAGCCTGTGGGCTTCTTTCCCCATGGAAGCCCAAGCTAGGCTTGTTCTCCCAAAACTGGCCACCAAGTAACGTCCTGCAAAACAAAAGGGTACGCCCTCCAAAGATCTCAAGTCAAAGATACCATGACAAGTGTAAACCACATCTAATAAGCATGTCACCTAAGCATGTGCATCAACACTACCTCATCAAATTAAACAGATGCTCAAAAACCCTATACAATTGACCAAGTTTAAGTATGGGAGGGGTGTCATAGAAGTCCTATTGGGCAGACCAAAGCCCTTAAGTAGGGGATGCTCCCAAGGATGGCCTTTCAAGGTTATGTACTCGATGATGAGGTGGAAGGGGTTTATGAGTTTCATGACATACAATGGCTTGTATTATCTCATTTATGGGTGCCTTTGTAGAGGGTGTGTGGCACCTTCGTTTGCGATGAACTTTTTCCAAGCCCATCTTCTTGCCATTCTTTATTTCTTTCATGTTTTAAGGAACAAGCTGAAGGCCACTGTCTTAGCTTGGTGTCTAGATAAAGACAATGTCATTCACAAATACCTTGCTTAAATGAGAAGGTTGTCTCGTGATGAGACCACTTTTCTCTCGATTGTGTAACTGAGAGCCACTACCCTGGCTTGGTGACCAGATAATGGTAATGTCGTACAGCTAAATACTCATGATCATGATAGGCCGACTCGTGATGAGAGCTCCCATCCTCCAACTAACCCCTTAAGCATTCACTATCATTTTTTTTTTGTAGGTCCCCCTTTTCTTGCAGAGAAGCGTTTCATTTCTCTCTCGGGGATCTCTGGGAAAAGCATCTGGAAGGTCAATATTTAGGATTTTATCTTTTTAGCCAACAAAAATCCCTCTAGGCCTTCAACCCCTTCTTCCCATGAAATGAGGTACATGCCTTTCTTGGGTCACTAAAGTCAAAGGGCCTTGAAGAAGACAATATGATGGGAGTGTAATGAACGAAAAGTGGGAAGTATGGTTCAGAACGATATGATAATCCCTCAAGAGACTCCAGTTGCAAATCTTCCCCAAGGTTGGCCACTTACTAGGAAATCTATGACACTCACCTAGGTGAAACAAGGTCAAAAGCATAATGTTCCAGCAGGCGTTCTATAATCAAATGTAGCTCAAATATAACATGTTTAAATGCCTTAAATATTAGGGTGATTACCTGCCACAATACCTGACTTGTAGTGCATGGAGCAAGACCCATCTATCTTCCAGAAGCTAGCCGATGTGGTGGATGCGCTGACAATCGATTAGAATGTGGTGATAGAGCGGGCTTCCGTATGTGCAAGTGGATACTGTTGGTCACGTGGTCTCTCGACACTCCATATCTGCAACCTGAGGGCCTCGAGACATGATCTCCCTAGTTATCCCACAAAATGGGGATAACATTATGCTCATATCAAGCTTCGATGGCTTGTCGGTATCGTGATTGTTGTTTCTGTATGATTTAGAAGTTATTATTCTGTTATTTTGGTATATTTCAGCCACTTAATAGTGTCTCTTCTCTATTTTCTTTCATCTCTTTTAAGCTAATGTTACAAGGATTCCACCACAAACATTTAAAACCAAACTTTTGAAAATGTTTTGGCTATTTAATCGCAGCCAAAATATATATTTCTTTGCTTTTCTTTTCGTGGTTTTATTGTGCAGATTTACAAGTTGAAAACAACAGGAGGAAGGCCTAGGGACAACCCCCGAGGTTGGTAAGTACTAGCCCAAATGGAGAGGAATCTGTCCGTGACACTAAGGGGCAATATTTCCTACAATTACACGATTTTCCGTGCTGATTTTATTGTTTTCTTAGATGAGATTGGAGTGCAAAAAAATGTGCTAACATTTTTGCGTCGTTGTCGAGGAATTCGTCGTCATTCCTGGTTTTCAATACGACAGTGGAAAGCTTTTTATTTTATTTTTGTTTATTTTAAAACTCACCTGACGATTCCACATGAAACAGGGTCGGCTCTATTGGGGAACTTGAGAGAATCATCTAGATTCCATCTGACACAAGGTCTATTTCTGGCACTTGATAAACTTTAACTTCTATTCCTAAATAGATCTGTCACACCACCTGGGACTTGTTACCCCCCTATTCCTAGGGGTAGCTAGAGTAGATAATGTCTTGTGGCCCTTAATGGAGAAAATGATCCTGACCATGATGATGATCAACATGTCCACAGATGGCAACCCTGCAACCCCCCTCATTCACCTTTAGAACTATAGGTCAACCAAGGATCATCACATTCAAGCATCCCAGAGTATGGGAAATGGTAAGCCATCATCACCATGAGGTATGTTAGTCCTTTTATGCAAAGTGTCGTGCGTAATTTGTCAGGCATGTGGATGAAGATCTTTGGTTGAAGTTGGATCTGGATCACTGGTTTGAGAAGTTGTGTCGGTTGCCTTGTTTCACCTTGGTGGTTAGCTTTTGTGCCCTAGTCTCATGTTGTTACTGCCCGGGGAAAAGGGGTACTACTGGAGGGCTCTCTCCATACTTAACACTTTTCGTCTTGGATCCTCTCATAGTGTACTAAACTTCAACAATGGGTCATCGTCCATTCTCTCATGAGAAGAGGGGTTGAAGGGCTAGAGGTTGTTTCACAATTGCTATGAAAAGAATAAGAAAATGATGCTAAAGAAAGAAAGGAATGATAGCAAATAGGACCAAAAAGATTTGGTCAAAACTTGAGCTCTACTCTTTTAGTGCTCACCCCGGTCAAAAAAATGCAATGCTAATGGCTTGAAACCTTATAAAGGGGACTTGCAAATATATAATAAAGCATGAATTAGAAAAAGGAAAATAGGGGGATTGGAAAAAATAACACTTAATATGGAGTAACTCAAGAGGAAGCGCACCTTCCACAAAGGCGCTCATAGAAATGGATTCAATGACACCATTAGCCATGACGTAAGCCCTAAAACCATATCACTATCACACTTACTCTTGAAGGGCTTTTACTTTCCCTTGTCACTCTTAGGACCTATCCCTCTACCTGGGTTATTTTATTTTCTGTCTAAGTGGCACACCTAATAAGGTTGGATGAAGGCCCTCCCATACTTAAACTTGGTAACTCACATGGGATCCTGGGCTGGTGTGATGCTTGAAGGGGATACTGTGGTAAATTTCCTTAGATGGCTTATATCTTAAGTTGCAGCTTACTTTGCATGTTTTAAGGACTAATGTTTCTTATGAACTTTGGCTAACCATGTTGTATACTTTGATTTGTTTAGGATGGCCCTAACATGGTTCTTTGAGGGATGTCTTGGGCTTGTACCCATGATGTGCCTTTATTGTAGGACTGGCACGTGTGGAATGTCTCCATTTTTGAGTTCTCTGGCTTTGCAAGTGGAGATGACTTTCTGGGTTTGTGTCAGCCTGATCAGAGGGGTAATTTGATGTTACCACTGAGTTCAGATGGTTCATAAGAGTTATACGATGCTTTCAAAGGTTCGTTTATCATCTTTCATCATCGAGATCACTCCTGCACAGTTAGATTTCAATTCGGATGCATTTCGTCCATTCCTGTAATTTGGGAGTAATATTGAGCGTTATTTAATGGATTTCACTAAAGTTGTCATTTTAATAAATTATCTAAGAGGGGCACCTTGGTGTAATAGCTCGTTGGAACCGGGATGAAGAGATTTAAATGTTGGTTGGGAGGATGAAAAGTGACTTCCAGTGCCTAGAAATGTTTTAAAAGGAGATAAATCACTTTTTAGAGTTAAAAGGGTGTTATAAAGTGACTTTGGGGAAATATTAAAGATAAATTAAAAAGTCACTTTTATATTATTTAATAGAGGGGAAAAAAGGCAAATGGGTTATAAAGGAGAATTAGAAGCTCATTCTCTCATTATGCATGATCATTTATCAAATTTGGATTTGGGAGAGCTCTCGTAGCTTTTGAGGCCTTGGGCCCAGAAACCCTTGAGCAAATTGGTTCGGTGCTAAAACTATCCACCCTAGATGATAAAAAAAGAGAGATTACTTAGATCTCTCTCTTGGATTCATTGCAAAAGGAAGATCCATCAATTTGCTAAGTTGCGTGGGCATTTGCAGAGTTTTTTGTGGTATTTGGAGGGCCAAACCCTATATTATCAGATTGTGGGCTTGTGGAATTTAGAGAGGGGCTGTGGGTTTCATTTTCATCTCGTGGAAGTAAAAAGAGAATGACGTATCAACGTTTACAAATTGTCGGGGCCCTAGAGAGGGCTGTGCCTATTTTGCAAGTTCGTGGGAGCCTTGCATGAGAGGGCCGTATCATTAGTACAGTTTGTGGGGAGCTTTGATGAGGGGATCGTGCCATTAACTATTGCTGGCTGAGCTGCAAATTCTAGCTGCTATCTTCCATATTGAACCATGTCACTTATCACAGATCAAGGGTCAAAGAAAGGAGCTATCTAGTGCAAGTTGAGCTGCATATATCTCCTTGGGTTTCTCCTTAATGCTGCGGCAAATCATTACTAGCTGTCTGAAGCAAAAGGGGATCAATCTAATGTTTCAAATTGCTGCCCAAGTCTGGTTACTGACAAAGATCTGAAATCAAAACAACAAACAAACATATAAGTAGAGGCTTATATCTTAAGTTCCAACTTACTTTGCATGTTTTATGAACTTTGGCTAACCATGTTTTATAATTTGATTTGTTGTGAATGGCCCTAAAATCATATCACTATCACACTTACTCTTGAAGGGTTTTTACTTTCCCTTGTCACTCTTAGGACCTATCCCTTTACCTGGGTTATTTTATTTCTTGTCTAGGTTGCACATCTAATAGGGTTGGATGAAGGCCCTCCCATACTTAAACTTGGTAACTCACATGGGATCTTGGGCTGGTGTGATGCTTGAAGGGGATACTGAGGTAAATTGCCTTAGATGGCTTATATCTTAAGTTGCAACTTACTTTGCATGTTTTAAGGATGTTGTGCCTTTATTGCAAGATCTGGGCACATGTGGAATGTCTCCATTTTCGAGATCTCTGGCTCTGCAAGTGGAGGTGACTTTCTGGGTTTATGTTTACCTGAACAGAGGGGCAATTTGATGTTACCAGTGAGCTCAGATGGTTTAGAGGACTTATATGATGCTTTCAATGTCTGTTTATCATCTTTCATCATTGAGATCACTCCTGCATAGTTAGATTTCGATTACGATGCATTTCGACCGTTCTTGTAATTTGGGAGTAATATTGAGCATTATTTAATGGATTTCACTAAGGTTGTCATTTTAATAAATTATCTAAGAGGGACACCTTGGTGTAATAACTCGTTGGAACCAGGATGAAGAGCTTTAAGTGTTGGTTGGGAGGATTAAAAGTGACTTCCAGTGCCCGAAAATGTTTTAAAATGAGATAAATCATTTTTTGGAGTTAAAAGGGTGTTATAAAGTGACTTTGGGGAAATATTAAAGATAAATTAAAAAGTCACTTTTATATTATTTAATTGAAGGGAAAAAAAGTAAATGGGGTATAAAGGAGAATTAAGAGCTCATTCTCTCATTATTCATGATCATTTATAAAATTTGGATTTTGGAGAGCTCTTGTAGCTTTTGAGGCTTTGGGGCTAGAAACCCTTGAGCAGATTGGTTTCGGTGCTGAAACTATCCACCCTAGTTGATAAAAAAGGAGAAATTACTTAGATCTCTCACTTGGATTCATTGCAAAAGGAAGATCCATCAATTTGCTATGTTGTGTGGGCATTTGCATAGTTTTTTGTTGTATTTGGAGGGCTAGCCGCTAAACCCTCTATTATCAGATTGTGGGCTTGTGGAGTTTAGAGAGGGGCCGTGGGTTTCATTTTCATCTCGTGGAAGTAAAAAGAGAAGGCCATATCAACATTTACAAATTGTGGGGGCCCTAGAGAGGGCTGTGCCTATTTTGCAAGTTCGTGGGAGCCTTGCATGAGAGGGCTGTATCATTAGTACAGTTCGTGGGGAGCTTTGATGAGGGGATCGTGCCATTAAATGTTGCTGGCCGAGCTGCAAATTCTAGCTGCTGTCTTCCATATTGAACCATCTCACTTATCACAGATCAAGGGTCAAAGAAAGGAACTGTCCAGTGCAAGTTGAACTGCATATATTTCCTTGGTTTTCTGCTTGATGCTGTGGCAAATCATTACCAGCTGTGTGAAGCAAAAGGGGATCGATCTAATGCTTCAAAATGCTGCCCAAGTCTGGTTACTGACAGAGATCTGAAATCAAAACAACAGACAAACATATCAGCAGACAGAAGAAGAGATCGTATAGCTGTAAGTGTTGTCCTTAAGGTGGGTCATTCCAGTGCTTTGCACGCTGCCCAGATGTGGCTGTTTACAGGGTTTTAAAGGCTACACAAGCATGGTGATTAACAGCAGCAAACACAAACATCTCAGCTGAATTGTGGAGTCTGGGAAAGGGGAAGCTTCAGCTCATATATCGCTGTCCAAGAATTATCTATTACAGGTCAGAAATAAATAGAGTTATCAGCTGATATATGTTGAGTTTCTCCTGCTGTTTGAGGTGGAATAATTTGTTATTATTTGCAATAAAGCATTGCTGTTATCTTTTTGATATTCATGCAATAACAATTCCATTTTGTGCCAGTATGTGCCAAACTCCTTGAATGTGATTGATGTCTTATTATATCTTGTACAATAAACTCCATTTGGGTGCCAAGTTATTATGGGTTTGTTGCAAACTGTTTGACAAAAGGGATCTGAAAACAAATAACACAAAACATAGCAGTAGTGAAACTGTTTGACAAAACTCTCGAACCAACAAAATATTAGTAGTCAGCACATAAACCTAACAGCAGTACAAGAAGGGACAAGACGGTAGTATCAAAGCAAAGTTGTGAACTGTTTGACGAAATTTCTGAACCAACTAAGCACTAAAAACACAACAGCAGTCACACTAAAATCCTATCAGCAATAATAGGGGATATTACAAAGTGTGATGGAGAGCAGTGGGTCATCCAGTGACTCACCACCCTCAGACAATGGCTCGCACATTCTCAAAACCCCGGACGATGGATAAATGGGCATGGTTTGAGTAGATCTAGTCATTGTGGCACACAGATGGGCAGGAAGCCCCACATGATAGGTAGAGTGCCCCAAGACTTATTTTGCACCAGGATCGAGGACGTTGCAGTAGCAGACAGTCAAAGCCAGTGCAAAGATGACATGCAACTCCCTAGAGCCTGTTATCCCCCACTTTTAGGGATAACTAAGAGATCATGTCTCGAGGCCCACAGGTACTACACATGGAGTACCGAGAGCCTGATCGACTTGAGCATGGCCCTGGAGGGCCCATATTTACTCCCTTTCAACGCCTCCACTTTGTCAGCAACAACAACAACTTTCGTCACCTTCGGCTTGGTCTTGCATCAGAGATGGTTCTTGCTCCATGAGGTAATGAGTCCGGGTATCATGGTATGTGTCACTCTGATCCTCAAAACCTTTGAATATGTGCATTTGATTCGTTTGTTTCTAATAGGTGCTTGGATCTTATGCTTGTCCACTTGACCATGTCTGGGGGGAATGACAGGATGCCCTAGCAAGCTTGTGTCCATAGGTTTTGAGTTGCCACTAGGGTATTTATGAAAAGCCATCGTCTGTCTCCATCATACATACCACTTTCCATCTTATTTCCCGCTCACCCATCCCCTTGCACTGGTCTGGGCATAGGGCTAGCCACTCATTTAGGGGTTGTGCTTTACCTTGTGGGAAAAATGGGCTAAACGCCTAGGGGGTAAAATCAGCTGACAATAAAAGCCTAAGAATAAAACCTCGAGATGCTTCGCCCAGGGATCCCTGAGAAAGCAATAAAAGGCTTCTCAGAAAGAAACAGAGGGACTCGTAGAAGAATAAATCAAGACCTAGTTGAGGGATGGGGTCTCATCACGAGCCAACTCATTTGGTCCATGGGTGCCTAACGGTATGACACTACCAACATTGGGTTACCATGCTAGGGTAGTGGCTCTTGGTTGCATGTCCAAGAGAAAGGGGGTCTCATCACGAGCCAACCTGCTCATTTCCGTGAAAGTACTTGTGGGTAACATTGCCACCTCTGATCACCAAGCCAGGGCAATATCCCTTGACTAGCTTCTTGAGAGAAAAAGAAATAAAAAGATAAAAAACAATAAGACAAGACCTGGTTAGAGGATAGGAGGTCTCATCAGGAGCCGACCTATTAGGTCCATGAGCATCTAGTGGTATGACACTACCAACATCTGGTCACCACGCCAGGGTAGTGTCTCTTGGTGGCATAGCCAAGAGAAAGGGGGTCTCATCACGAGCCAACCTTCTCATTTCTGTGAAATGTTGGTGGCTAACATTGCCACCACTGGTCACCAAGCCAGGGCAGTGTCCTTTGATTAGCATCTTGGAAAAAAATGAAGATTAAAAGGCATGAATGGGCTTGGAAATATTTGCATCCATGACAGGTACAACTCACCCTCCAGAGAGGCACCCACTGGTAAGCCATCCTTGCTATCACTTCACCTTTTGCCTAGGCATCCCCATCCACCTCACCCACCTACATGACTTAGATTCAATCCTTTCCAGAAACATCCATCAACCAGTAGACACTAGCCCAATTGGATGTCCTGTCACTTTCCCCAAACTTGTATTGCAGACTTGTATAATGTCTTTGAGCACTAGACTAGAGTAAAGGGGTTTTATGCACATGTTTAATAAATATTGATGATTAGATGTGATTGACATTGCTATGATCCCTGTGACTTATGAGCCCATGGAGGGCGTAGCTATTGATGTGCAGGATCATGCTCGACGGACAGGTACCATGTTGGATAGGTACACATGGGGAGATGATCAGTTCAGACCTCCATGGGGTTGAAGAGCCCACCTGATGGATGCTGAGACCCTAACAGGGGGCAGAGACAGGGAAAAGCGTTTGTACCAGGGAAGAGCATAAGAATCCACCAGTGGCAACTGAGCAGACCTGTACCTAGTGGGGTTGAGCCCTCTCCACAAGAATGTTGGCCTTGGAAGGCCGAGGACGTCTCCTAGGATGTGCATGACGTCACCCAATAGTATGGACATTTTGGGAGGTAGATGTGGCAACTTTGGCACGTGTGGCAGCTTGGAGAACCCCAAGGAGGGCTAACGTTTTGCTCCAGGAGGCTGCATTTGCCCTAAAAGGGGCTAACGTCACCCTATAAAGGGGATGACGTCTCACTATTTCTTGATTAGGGTTTAATTTTAACACATTTAATGTAAAACAATATGATTTTGGTATTTTGGCCTTGTCGGCCTTTTTATGACCTAAAAAGTAATTTAGGTCATTGTTACTGTATAAATTGAGGGTTTTGACTCTCAATTTTGCATCATCTTTCACTCACTCATTAGTGAGGTCTGAAATTTGCTCCCTTCTTAGGGTTATTCGGTGAAATATTGAGGCGCACTTGTTGAAGGAAGACTTTATTGACATTTATGGCATTTCTCTTGGTGGAAGGTGTTACAACTAGGGTTTTGCTACATGTTTTCTTGGTTTATGTAAGTAAATTTCTGCAAACTCTTCTTGATTGAATGGTTTTAGTTTCATTTACTTGCATATGATATTATATTTTGCTGAATCAAACCCTAGGTGAAAAGCACTAGTTGATGTCCTTGTCTCATGTCCCCATCAAGATTTTTAGCCATTGGATTTGCATGAAGAAGATAGAGCCTTTCCATTGCAACACTCTATCCTCTCTTCTAGCCTAGCCGTTTTGTCCTTGTTGGTTTAAGAAGGAGAAAGACGCACCAAGGCCTAGCTCTTCTACACCTGGTCAACCGTTTTTCCCTAGGGTTTGCCTAGTGAAGCCTTGCTATAGCAACACAACACTTGCTAACCCTCTTGTCTTAGATCAATCATCATTCAAGCTAGCCGTTTTTCCATTGAGCTAAGGAAGGAGGAGAAGCACTGAGGCCTAGGTTTTCTACACCAAAGTGAGCCTCTGTCCCCCAGGGTTTTATCTTAGAGGCCTTGCCATAGCAACACCTCAAAGTTTAACTCTCTTGTCCTTAGTTTTACCATTATAACTTAATCCTTTAGCTTTTGCGTCCTCTCTTTGACTCCATATACCCTAGGAGCGCACTGATCCAAGGCCTTGTATGTTGAGTAACTTGATCATAAAACAAACTTCCAATACTTTGAAACAAACCCTAACTCTTACTAACCCTAGCCTAGACTAACCCTACTAACTATATTGCTGTCGTCATCTCTCTATGCCATAAACACCTATGTGCAACATTTACTTTATCTTTGAAGCAATTGAATGATTAAGTTAAGGCATTGGTTATAAAGTGTTGATATTGTTGCATTGAATGCCAATTTTTCTTTAGCATTTATTGAGAAGTGGTATTGTAACCATTGCTATTGTGTAAACATTGATTTACTTCGTCAATATAATTGCTCAATTGCTTATTATCAGAAAGGTCATTGATTATATGAAGTACTAACCAACAAGCAAGCTTGCACATATAGTTTCTTATTGCTTTGTCTCGGGCAGATACTCTTATTGGTTATTAATTCCAGTTACCTTTATTGGCTATAAGCCAAGACTTTCTGATCAGGTGGTGACTTGTGAGGGGGATTATTATCACTTAGCCTTGCTAAACCTTTTGCCTTCTCAAAACCCCAGGTCACCGGGGACATCTCCCCTGGGCCTTACCCCCCTAAATAGAAAGAACCTTCCCATCGAGGTGACAGTGGGTGGGATTGGTTCAGTTACGCCAATTTGACCTTTTTTCTTCCATCCATTATCCTAACTACAAACTTTGCGAGAACATTTTTGCGTCGTTGCTGGGGAACACTGAGTGAATTCTCCTCAAGATGACACTTTTCGGTAAGCCTTGCCTCTAGAGTTTCAATCTTACAAGCTTACTTGGCGACTCCACTTAGGGTGTTTTCCCTTATCTTTTGATAGTTTCAAGAAAATTATCTGGCGACTCCATTGATGACGAAGCCAACTATGACTTCACAATGGGACCCGGGAAATTACAAACCCCTAGACATGAGTGACATCCCGGGATACCCTTGACGAATGCCCTCGAAATACGAAAAGTGGCTCCCTAGATTCACTTGCAGTGATGGGGAAAGAGTAGACTTTCACATGAGTAATTTTTGGGCTTTCTTTCAACTGCATCTTGTCAGTGATGATGCTGAAGATTTGGTTATGAAGCTCTTCTCTGCCACTCTTTATGGCAACTCTAGGGAGTGGTATGACAACCTCCCCAATGCCAACATCACAACTATGGAACAATTGGAAGAAACCTTTCTCAAAAGCTGGGGTATGAAATTGGAAGATATCTAGACGTTACTAAAAGAACTCGAGTATGCAAAACAAACTAAAGATGAGATTGTTTGGGACTTCCAGCATAGATTTCAGAGATTGCTATATCAAATTTCTAGAGACCATTATCCTGAAGACAAGTACCTCGTGGATCTCTTTAACAATGCTCTCTTGGTGCATTTAGGGTTTCCCTTAAGTAAAAAGAGGCCAAAAACACTCCATGAAGTTTGTAACATGGCCATGCAAATCGAAGCAAATATCTTTTGGTCCAAAAAGGGACATATTTTCCCACTAGGGACCAATTTCAATGACCCTGAAGATACCTCAGACACTCTCAGTTTGGAGAAACTAGTTTCCCTTGAAACTTTTATTGTTGATTTCCAAGAAGAAGGGGAACAAGTTGTTGACCAACAAAATACTAAGGGGAAAGATCTTGGTAAGGTTTTCCAAGAGCAAGGGATCGTTGAAAACACAGTTGAGGAGCTGGAACCCGAACAAGATGATGAAGTGTCAAAGTGCCCTCCTCCTGATGAAGCAATCCACAAGCCTTTTCCACCTGCACAACAACAAGATGATGAGGTTAGTTTCTTTCCTTTTCAGGATTTTGATGATACCTTGTTCCATGATTCAGAGAGTGAAGGAGGAATGGAATCCCTGAGAGAAGTAGATCTTCCTTGCTATACAATTGAAGATGAAGGAGTAGTTCATGAGGATGAAACAATAACACATGTTGAAGACACCCAAGTCGTCAAAGCTCTTGCACAAGAAGAAACAGTGAGTTACCCTCCTTCCCAAGTTTTTGATGATGCTCTACTTTATGGTGGGGAAAATAACGAGGAGATAAATGAGTCCTTGAATGTTTCAAATCCTGCATGTTATGATACATATAGTGACATGATTGATAACATTGATGAGTTCATACATGTTGGGAGACGTAGGTGGGATGTAGTTGGTTATGATATGGATCCCATCTACGACATTGAGAGTCATTTCCAAGTGTTGCCTTTACAATTATCACAGTAGGTTACTCTTGACCAGTGGCAACAAGGATATGAGATTTTTATGCATGATTTTCAAACACCCAAGGATGACCTAGTACCTTGTTTTCCTGAGGATTTTCAGTCTTAACTTGAGGGTGTTGATGAGTGCTCCTCTGAGCACTTGGATTTTTTCCATGAAGATGATTATCAACCACCATTGTGCTTAGGTCTTGATAGGAGTAAGGACCTTCTTGGATTAAAGAGGGATCCTTATGACAACATTCCCCAACCACCTCCGATTACTTTACTTTGTTGTGTCTCTAGAGGTGTAGTTCGGGAATATGTTTTTGATGTTGAGTTTCCTCTGGGGAAATTCCTAGAGTCTAAGGGTTGGTTGGACACTACAAATTGGAGTCTGTTGTCTCAGTTTTTCGGCTTTCCCTTGAAAGTTTGCCACTCTTCTGTTAGATCCTTGTTGATCCCTCCCAGGGTTTTGGATTTTGGGAATGTCTTAGGTAGCCAACTTGCAGACATTTCGAGTCAATTTTCTGAACCTTTTACTTTTCATGATCCTTTCCTGAAGTGGATTGAGCACTTTCCTCAGAGATTGACTTGGCACAATTTTATCCCTCCTAGCCGTCGTCATAAGTTAGACTCTATGGTTTCCGATGATATGATATATATTCTAACCCATGTCATTTTTGTGCTTGACTTATCACTGTTTTGGTTTATGATGAAGCACAAAGGTAGGTATTGTGGGACATTGCTGGATCAGTTTCACTGGTCATTTGGCTACACCTGACATCCAACCAACAGGTAAGTACAGGTAAGTAGGTAGGCATTTTGCATCCATTATACCGTTGCATTGCATACTAGATTAGATTGCTTTCACATTTGTACATATGATTGCTTTTTCAGTCTTATATATATATATATATATATGCTGGGGTGGTATCACCACCCCAATTGGTTACTAATAATTGCTATTGAGATGATGCATGTTGTAGGTTATGCCAGAGATACTGAGGTTCTCATGCGCTCTGCGGTGAGCACATGTCCCCTAGTTGGAGCCAGATGTTATCCCCCACTTTTAGGGATAACTAGGAGATCATGTCTCGAGGCCCACAGGTCCTAGACATGGAGTAGCGAGAGCATGATCGACTTGAGAATGGCCCTGGAGGGCCCATGCTTTCTCCCTTTTAGCGCCTCTACTTTGTCAGCAGCAGCAACATCCGTCACCTTCGTCTTGGTCCTGCATCAGAGATGGTTCTTGCTCCATGAGGTAATGAGTCCGGGTACCATGGTACGTGTCACTCTGATCCTCAAAACCTTTGAATATGTGCATTTGATTCCTTTGTTTCTAACGGGTGCTTGGATCTTACGCTTGTCCACTTGACCATGTGTAGGGGGAATGACAAGATGCCCTAGCAAGCTTGTCATTGTTGAAATAATGTAACTGCGAAGAGCATTCTTATTATTTTGTTATTTGATTAAATCCCCATTGTGGATTAATCATGTCATTATTATTATTTTTATTGTTAGGTTAATCCCC
>JZKD02S1097795.1:0-11893 GCA_000966675.3 Picea glauca
TACCCATCGGGGCCCACATAACTTTTGGTGTTTCATCTCCTAGGGTTAGGTTTTTGGATGTCTAGGGTTTTGGCATTCATGAGTAATGTTAAAAGGACTTTGGAGCCTCATTGTAATTTTTCTGCTTAGAAAAATGTGTGTAGCATCCATATCTCTTCTCAGAGATAAACACCACCATTCGAGCAAGTTGTTTTTAGTTCGCAGTTTTACAGTTTCAACCTATTTTATTTATTCAATAGAAGATATTGTTCATTAGATATCTGTTGTTTTTTTATGTATCTCTATGTTATTGTATTCAATATGTTGTTCATATCTTTCTTCTCATAAATTTAGATTGATGGTATTAGAGCGGTCTTCTCTTCATTTATTTTTCTTTGTGCATGTCCCCAACAAGATCTGGGTACAAGAAGTTGGGACTCGAACTAGTCGAGCCTTTGCAATATCACTCGTGTCGAGCCTAACAAAAACCCATGGGGGATGAAAATAAAGATGATGGAGAAAGATATCCTTTTAAAATGTTGCTCGAGGAAGCCCTTGCACGAAAAAGGAACAAAATGATGGACAACTTTGAACATATCCTTCGACAACTTCCAACAGGAGATGCATCTTCATCAAGTGGCCATGCGACTCCCTTTAAGGTACAAGTAAATTTTTATATTCCATTATTTGAAGGATTGATAGATGCAGATGTTGTAGATAAATGTTTGAATCTACTCGAAGGCTATTTTTTAGTCCATAATTTTTGCGACAGGGAAAATAGTACTTTTTCACTCCTCAAGGTCATTCCCGATGTTAAGGACTAGTGGGATACTTACTCTAAGAAAAGAGACATAAAGGAATATGCAATATTTGTAGTTTCCCTCACATGGGATTCTTTCAAGGATGCCATTAAAGAACAATACTACCCTGTTGGAAGCTATGAGGACCAGTACATAAGATGGACCATGATGCATTAAGAAAGGGACCATACAGTACCATATTTCACCAATATTTTCCATACCCTAAGCACCAAATTGAGCATCAAAGACTCTGAACGACACCTGATGCTCAAATAATATGGTTGTTTGCATAGATACATTCAAACATAAATGGATTTTCTAGACATCACATCATTAGGTGCGACTTATAGATATGTTGTTAAGATCGAGCAAAAATTTAAGCAGAAGAGGTGAGAGTTTGGATCCGCAAACTCCTCACAATCGAAGCAGGGAAGAGGTAGCTCCAACCTAAAAAAAAGGGACAAAGAAAATATGGCCAGTCTCAGGATAGCCAGTCCAAGATTCAACACAAGAAGGGTAATTAGAATTTGAAGGACACATGCAAGTGGTGTGAATACGATAAAATCCCTTGGCAGAACACTGAAGAATGTCGCTCCAAGTAGTCACTGATGGTTGAGCTGAAAGCTTCTGAGTCAGAAGAAGATTCTGACCCAAATAAAATCCAAAAGGAGGGAAGAGGATTATCAATGTCAAAACCAACGCCACTGTCGCTACCACCAAAGTAGAGCCAAGAGAACCAAAAGATCCATAGGAAGGAAAATGCCTCTTTCACTCATAGATGTGGGTAAAGGGGGCTCAACTTCATGTCATTATCGATAGTGGCAGTCAAAAGAACCTGATCTCAGAAGAGGTCATAAAGTTGTTGGAATTGTCAATGACACGACACCCGCAACCCTACACCATCGAATGGCTTAACCAAGGAAGAGATCTTTGTGTCAGCTAACAACATCGTCTTCCCTACGACATCAAGCCCTTCAAAGATAAGCTATTGTGTGATATTTCTGCCCTTGAATTTTGTGATTTTATTTAAGGACAACCATATTTGTGGAAGCGAAATGATTTGTATGAGTCTAGACCCCGCAGTGTTATTATTACTTTGGGTAGACAATTGTACGAGATTCCATAGGTAGCGTTTCTACCACTATTTATTTAATCTCTACTAAGAAATGTAGTAAGGTCATTTAATAGACTGTGACATTCGCCCTCTTTGTGATCCATTCTCACTGTAAGAAGAAGGTCATTGCCACATCCATGGCCTCTACACAGAGCCTCTCTTTACAGAAAAATCAAGTAGATGGGATCGTGGAAGCGTAAAGAGACATATTATCCTCACCCATTGAGGTACCAACGCACTCCCAAGTCAATCATCCAAATGATCTATCCCTGGTGCACCTATTCCAAATGGACTAGTTTATCATCGCTCGCTGATGGAAAATGAAGAAATCAAGCATCATATCCAAGAGCTTCTTTAAAATGGGAACATCAAATCCAACTCCTCCCCTTGTGGAAGCCCAATTGTACTTGTGTAGAATAAATACAGGACCTGGTGTCTTTGCATTGATTACATAGAATTAAACAAAATCATAGTGAAGAACTGGTACCCAATTCCCTGAATTGAAGACCTTCTTGACCAAATCAAGGGGGGAAAGTTCTTCAAAAAGATTGACCAGAAGTATGGCTAACACTAGGTTCCCATCAAATTGATTGATGTATGGAAGACAACTTTCAAATCTAAGGAATGTCTCTTTGAATGGCTAGCCATTCCCTTTGTCTTAACAAATTCACTAACCACTTTCATGAGGTTGATGGATGATGTATTTATACATTTAATAAAATATTTTGTGGTGGTATATCTAGATGAAATCCTCATCTTTAGAAAAAATTGGGAGGAGCACATGCAACATATCCAGCAGGTTTTGAGCACTCTGAAGTGGCACAATCTATCTACCAACTTGGAAAAATGATACTTTGGCATGAACATGGTCCAATACTTGGGATACATTGGTGATGAGAATGGGGTACATGTGGATCTTGCTAATATCCAATTCATACATGACTGGCCAACCTCAACCACACTAACCGAGCTTCAGAGCTTCTTGGGACTTGCCAACTTCTACCAATGGTTCGTGTTGGGTTTCTCCCATATTGCATGGGCCCTCAACAACTGACCAAGGGAGGTGGTAGGGAAAATTTTGCATGGGGGAAGGCACAACAACAAGCATTTGATGATATGAAGCATTATTTGTGCTCAGCTCCAATACTCTCCTTATCGGATCTGCAACAACCATTTGATATTGAGACTGATGCATGCGACTATGTTGTAGGTGCAATTCTCCCTCAACACAATCATCCAATAGCATACCATAGTGAGACACTCTCAGATACCATCCATAAATACCCCACCTATGACAAGGTAATGTATTCCATTGTGCAAGATTTTTGTCAATGGAAACATTACATTATGGGAAAGGAGACAATCATCCACACTGATCACAAGCCTTTGCAGTTCATACATACATAAGGGATGTTACAAAATGACCACCATAAAAATGGTCCACATACCTGTAACTATTCCATCTCAACATCAAGTATAATACAAGGAGAAAAAATCATGTTGTTGACTTCCTCAGTCGACCTCTCGTGGCTGCACTCACCACTGTGCTCCATTCTTGTGGGCATGAGGCATCTGAGTGACCCCAACTTTATCAACGAGATCCTGATTTCGCCACCACTTATCAACTCTTGGCTACATGTGAAAATATCAATTATTTCCACATTTAGGATGGAATGGTATGCCATTTGGGCCATATCTGTGTTCCTACAAGCGAGTGTGCAAAGATGATTTAGGAGGCTCACTATAGTCAGATGGCAAGACATTTTGGCGTGGAGAAACCTGTGGCCATTCTATAGAAACATTTTTATTGTCCAAAACTTCAACAAAATGTTAGCAAGTATAAAAGATATTTCACTGTCTATGTCATTGCCAAGCCAACCATCAAGAAGCAAGGCTTATACGCCCCTCTTCCTACTCCTGAGAGGCCTTGGGAATCCATCTTGATGGATTACATGTCTGGACTTTCATCCACCAAGCAAGGAAATGATTGTGTATTTGTGGTGGTTGATCGGTTTTCGAATATGTCCATTCTCATAGCGCGCAATAACAGAATCACAGCGGCAGATACTGCCAAGTTCTTCTTCGAGCAAGTGTGGATCCATTTTGGAGCAAGTGTGGGTCCATTTTGGGGTACCATAGTGTTGATATTTAGGCACCTTGGAAAGTGGAACCCTTGTGTTTTTGAGCTTCTAAACACATGTGGGAAGTACTTTGTACCTTTTACTATGTAATTTATGTCTAATTTCACTTTGAATTAGGAGATTTAAGTCAGAAGTGAAATTTGGTGATTTTATCCTAAAATGACAATTAATTCACTTTGTGGGTGAATTAAGGGACATAAAGTGAAACTATGGAAACTTAAGTAAAGTGGGTTTTGAGTTGAGATTTACTAGAGATGATCTCAACCATTGACTTGGGATAAGATGACAGGATCTCATCCACCCATTTATTAGGTTTCTTCATGCATCCTTAAGGAGGACGCATAGGGAAAATGATAGCTCAATTGTTCATGTGTTCACCTTGAGAGTTTGGTGAGGAGTAGAGAGATGAGAATGCAGAGGAGAGATCAACAAGCTAGGTCACACATGTTCATGGAGGGCACAAGGCAAGTTTGAGTCTCAGTTATTTGTGGTGGGTGTGTTTTCTAGGAGGAGGGCGTACTTGAGGAGGAGGGTGCACGTCTACCTAGTAGAATTTTGTGTGGAGATTCCTTATTTCTGATTTGTGGGTTGTGGAGAGGGAAAGCAAAGGGTAGTTTGTATGGAAGGGTTCTTCAATAAGAAAAGAGACAGAGCAAGGGAACAAGTATATTCATGCATATTCACGGAGGGAGGGGGCACACTCTTTTAGGGGCACACATCCCAAGGAACCATTGCATAGATTGTGTTGATCTTGCAGAGTATCATGTTCCTTTTTATATATCTTACTTGTTGTATTACATGCCTGAAGCACACTATATATATACATTCATCTCAAGATTGTTGTCCCTGGGGGGGTTTTATCCATGCTCATGTTNCTACTTGACTGGGAAAGCTTGGGCATTTGAGATGTGTGCATCTCTATGCAATATTTATGAAAGCTCTAACGAGAACCAAAAGATGGTTCTTCATGATTGACTCAATGGAATTTTCATCCTTCAAGATGAGTCGGTTACTTCTTTCGTTGGCTGATACACCTAGATTAGATATGAGCTTGGAGATGTTGGAGAGGTGGTGGACCTAGATTCTATGGTGAGGACAACCTTAAACAGATTCACCAAACCATGGGGTCCATTTGTTTGTGGAATTGTTGCCAGGGAGGTGATGCCCACTTGGAAGAGGATGTGGGATGAGTTTATTCAGGAGGAGACTAGACTTGTAGCAAAGGCTTCTTGACAACAACAGACAGTGCAGGGTGATGAGGATCTTTCTCTTTAAACAAAGGGAAATAAGAAGACCGGTCGGGGAGGTCGGAAGGGTCCCATGTTTGGGTCCCCGCCACATAGAGGAGAGAGAATCAGTGGGTCAAAGAGAGACATGAGCACAACGATATTATTTTCTTGTAGGGATATGGGTTACTATGCATGACATTATCCCAAGAAGAAGAAGAAGTTGTATGATGTTTCAACAATGAAAACAGAGGAGCTTGAGTTTGATGAATTGTTTGTGAGAGAGTGTGCATTCGTGAATATTTTTTCTGATGTTACACCATCTAGAATTAGGTGGGGAGATAGAGTTGAGGAGGACCTACTGACTCATATTAGTGATTCAGAGGGAGCTTAGACTCAGTTTTCATAGTCATCATCATCATGGGTGACTAGTCCACCCGAGACAAGTTTAGTTTTAGTATTTCCAAGACAGAGGGTTGGTGCAGGGGATTTAGAGCATCAAATATTGATGAGGAGGAGTGGAAGCGAACCATGAAGGATTTAGCCTCACTTGGCTATGGAGACATGAAGATGATATTTTGGTTCCACTTCAGGTGGAAGCTACTTGGCGAGAGGCCAAGTTGAGGATCTTGGTGAGATGTCGAGATCCAAGTGCTCTTGGTGAGATACCAAGAGGGGGAGACACTTGGTGAGGTGCCAAGAGAGTGAGTCTTGGTGAGATGCCAAGAGTAGTGACTGTTGAAGAGATTCCAGAAGGTATAAATCTTTGGTGAGAGACCAAGGTGGAGATATTTGGTTTGATACCAAGATCTAGGTGGTCTTGGATAGGTGGGGAGACACTTCCATCTATGGATCATGTATATTGAGTTGATCTATGTCAGACCACTTTCAATGATCATTGTACATCCATACTCACCAAATATATGCTAGTAGGAAACCATGTCCACTGCAGGGATGAGATTGGGGGTGAAGGGCACTTTCCTCGGTAAGAGGGAGTGTTGAGATTTGGGTACCTTGAAAAGTGGTCCCCTTGTGTTTGTGAGATTCTAAACACATGTGGGAAGTACTTTGTACCTTGTACCATGTACTTTATGTCTAATTTCACTTTGACTTAGGATATTTAAGTCAAAAGTGAAATTTGGTCATTATAGCCTAAACTTACAATTAATTCACTTTGTGGGTGAATTGAGGGACATAAAGTGAAACTATGGAAACTTAAGTAAAGTGGGTCTTGATTTGATATTTACTTGATATGATATCAAACATTGACTTGGGATTATATGAGAAGATCTCATCCACCCATTTATTAAGTTTTTTCATGCATCCTTAAGGAGGGCGCCTAGGGAAAAGGAGAGCTCAATTGTTCACTTGTTCACCTTGAGAGTTTGGTGATGAGTAGAGAGGTGAAAATTCATATGATAGATCAAAAATATAGGGCATACATGTTCATGGAGGGTGCAAGGTAGATTTGTGTCTTAGTTATTTGTGGTGAGTGTGTTTGCTAGGAGGAGGGCGCACTTGAGGAGGAGGGTGCATGTCTACCTGGTGGAATTTTTTGTTGAGATTCCTTGTTTATGATTTGTGGGTTGTGGAGAGGGAAAGCATAGGGAATTTTTCATGCAAGGAATATTCAATCAACAAAGAGACAGAGCAAGGGCACAAGTATCTTCAGGCATAGTGAAGGAGGGATGGGGCGCACATCCAAAGGAACCATTGTAGAGCTTGTGTTGATCTTGCAAAGTATCAAGTTCCTTTGTATTTATATTCGTTGTTGTATTACATGCTTGAAGCACACTATATCTACACATTCATCTAAAATTAGTTTTCCCAGGGGGGGGGTTTATTAAGGGTCATGTTGACCAAAAATACTTGTGTTCATTTTCATGTATGCTAGTGTTTAGAACAACATTATTTCATCTCTGAAAGATCTCTATGTGTGTTATATAGCTTATGGTATGCATGTGCTAACATATTGTGAAAAAATTACATGCTAGAGAACCCATTTGGCCTATGTAACTATAACAAATCAATTAAGAAGTTACTGAAAAATTTGTAGTGCTAAAACAACATCAAACCATTGTTAGATAGTTAAAACTTAGAGCCAACTTGAGGTCAAAGACAGACCTAGTTGGAAACTTGATAGGACTTGGAAAATATTCACATAGATCATCATCTCTTATCAGGATAGTAGGTTCCTCAACACATTTTGGTCAAGTCTTTGGTCATTGTTGAACACCAAGCTCACTAAATCCACTACCTTCCACCCTCAAACTGATGGCTAAATAGAGGTCGTCAATAGGATGATTGTACACATCCTACCCATGTATAACTCTAAGAATCTCTGTACATGGGATGAGAGTCTTCCCTATGTTTAGTACAACTACAACATGGATCTCCATAGCTCCACCGACCATAGCCCCTTTCAGGTCAGACTAGGATTCCAATCCATGGGTCCCATTGATGTTTCACTACCTCTTGCAACCACACATACATATTCTTCCCATGTTTAGTCTGAGGCTGAAAAATCCACTAGATTCATTGAGCGGTTTCAGCACATCTGCCAACAGGTCCATGATAGTTTGTAGAAATCCAATGCTAAGTACAAGTAGCACCATGATCAACACTGGGTACCACACACATTTCAGGTGGGAGACAAGGTCTAGTTACATTTGCATAAATAATTCCTTATCGGTCCCCATTGGAAGGTCTATCCACTTTGATATTTCCTTATACTATCACCAAGGTGGCGGGGGACAATGCTTTTGAGCTCAACACTCCCCCCTTCCTTGGCTTGCACCCAATGTACAATGTGGACCTCCTTCGACCATATTTTCCACCATTATTGGAAACCTCATAGATCACAAAATAATTGAAACTAATAGAGCTCAGGTTCCTCAGCACGTTTTGGTCAAGTCTCTAGTCATTGTTGAACGCCAAGCTCACTAAATCCACTGCCGTCCACCCTCAAACTGATGGCTAAATAAAGGTCGTCAATTGGATGATTGTACACATCCTACCCATGTATAACTCTAAGAATCTATGTACATGGGATGAGAGTCTTCCCTATGTTCAGTACAACTACAACATGGATCTCCATAGCTCCACCGACCATAGCCCCTTTCAAGTAGGACTGGGATTCCAACCCATGGGTCCCAATGATGCTGCACTACATCTTGTAACCACACATACATATTCTTCCCATGTTCAGTCTGAGGCTAAAAAATCCACTAGATTCATTGAGCAGATTCATCACATCCACCAACAGGTCCATGATAGTTTGCAGAAATCCAATGCTAAGTACAAGTAGCACCATGATCAACACCGGGAACCACACACATTTCAGGTGGGAGACAAGGTCTGGTTACATTTTCATAAATAATTCCTTATCGGGCCCCATTGGAAGGTCTATCCACTTTGATATTTCCTTATACTATCACCAAGGTTGTGGGGGACAATGCTTTTGAGCTCAACACTTCCCCCTTGGCTTGCACCTAGTGTACAATGTGGACCCCCTTCGTCCATATTTTCCATCATTATTGGAAACCTTAGAGATCACAAAACAATTGAAACCAATAGAGATCAACTCTAACTGCATGGAAAATACATCCACTAATCAAATAATGGACACACAGGTCAAGGGAACTCACTAGTAGAGGATCTCACTTTATTGGGTTATCAAGGTAGGGAAAATCCTACACTAAGGAAAGTGGGTCACCTGGAGTCAAATTCAGTAGAAATTTCTTCACCTAATGGGGGCACTCAATGCAATGGACACCATTTCTTCCTAAGGGGGTGGGATTGATCTAGGTGGACATTGGTGGCCACCCACCTATTCCAACTAGCCCCTCTTGACATTTTTAAGTTCAACACATTCTTATATAATTATTTGTAATTGTGGGTTCTACACTTCTGAGGATGTTTGAATCCCTACATAACTTCTAGGTATATATTGGTTTCCTCCCACCTAATCCAACTGGCTTATGTTGGAAGTTTTCATGTTAGTTCATATTTCTATACTTCTAGGGTCGTTTTGGGGTCCAAAACAATTTTTGTTTGGCTTTCCGCAATCAAATTATAGAAAAAGTCATATTTTTATGGAACAATGTGTATTTCTTGAAAATACCTTTCCAATGGGCTATCATGCACCTAAAACGAAGGTCGTACGCAAAAGTTATGGCCCCGGGAAGTTGAGGTACCAACTTACCCATCGAGGCCCACATAATTTTTGGCGCTTCATCTCCTAGGGTTAGTTTTTTGGATGTATATGGTTTTGGCATTCATGAGTAATGTTAAAAGGCCTTTGGAGACTCATTGTAATTTTTTTGCTCAGACAGATGCACATAGAAGCCACGTCTCTTCTCAGAGATAACTACCACCATTCGAGCAAGTTATTTTTGGTTCTGCAGTTTTACAGTTTTAACCTATTTTATTTATTCAATAGAAGCTATTGCTCATTGGATATTCTTTATTGTTCTCTATATCTTTGTGTTATTTTATTCAGTCTTTTATTCATTTAGTTCCACTCATAAATCCAGATCAATTTCCAACTTATTTGGGAGATGGTCGAGCTTCCTCATTTGCATTCAGTTGTGTGGGAATTTTTGCAAAGGTAGAACAAATGTTCCAAAAATGTTATAATTAGTATCTTATTTTAGTTTATTATTACAAAGTAAAAGGTATTCTCTAATGTATGAAACATTCCTAAGTTGTAACATCATTACAATAAATAATCACATAATTACATCTTTGATATGAATAAAGCATCATTTTTATACTTAACACGTGGTCAAGAAATGGTCATTTACAGGACTCATAAACCATTTTAAAGGACATGATCACATTCCTCTCATTCTTCATTCGGAGGATTTATTCCATTCATGTTTATTCTGTAATTTGGAATGGACCCATATGTTAATAGCATTGGTGTTTGTTCATATGGAGCATAAGAGTACTGCGTGCATAACTTAACTATCTTGATGTCGTTGAGTATGTAGGTTTCCACAGTGACTAGTTTAAACATAACAAAAATAAATGTTTTGAGTGGACACTCCAGCCATCATCAGGGACACTTGAAGTTTTTCATGTTTCGAGGTGACTGTTGACGTTTGAATTTAAAGAAAAACAACGAAAGGTGTCCATTGAGGTTAGGAACTAGGAAACATAGTTGTTGAGCTCAATTATTAAAAAATAAAAAATAGTAAATTACCTTGATGTCATCATCTAACATTATTTTGTTAATTTTACAAATCCCAATATATCTTAAAATATATTGTGTGCACACTATCATCACATAGTCTTATGGATAAAATCCCATGGGTGGATAATAAGATCTCCCTAGGGTCTGCATATTGATCTTAGAAGGATATTGGGATAGACTTATATGGATTTCTTTTAGAATCAAGAAATTTGATTCACAATTAAACTAAGAAATGGTGGAATGGAATACCTTTTTCCTGAAGTTGTTTTTTCATGTCTTGGCTACTACAGTCCCAAAGTTCCATATCCACCGCCTACAACCTGCTTCCTACACAAAAGGGAAAATAAACGTCTTCCTAATTCTCTACTTAGAATTAGAATCATAGATCTATCTTGTATCTAACATGATCTATGATAAATTAAATCAAATATGAACATTCATGCATGAAATACAAACATTCATTGGGGAAATTTAATTATCTATTAATTCAAATGACAAAAGTACATCAATACAATCACCTCTTAGTGTATATGCACTCCTCCTTGCCCCTTTATCCTTACTCCTCCTCATATCTTCAACCAAGATAAGAAACCTGACTGCAACAAATGTAAATGGAGAATCACCTATGAATTTTAGCAGCAAGTATATGTAAATGATTCTTCCTCCTCGTGCTCAAGATTTTCCTTATTTATATAGATTCTTGGAAGAGGCTTGGGAGAGCTTCAATATATTCTAGATACCAATGGAGAATCAAAAAATTTGAGTTCCAAGGCTCAATACATGATGAATCAACTCATCGCTTGCTTGAATCTTTGAATGATCCAGATTATTTTTGGTACGAAATGAGAGCGGAAATATAATGAAGAAATGCATAGAGATATTGCAGATATTCAATAATATAATAGAAATGTATTAGAGATGAAACCATAAACATAGATATACAATAATAGACGATTTATATTAATCAAAGAAATGTATAGAGACTGTAAAAATACAGAGTGAAAGACTCACTAGAATGGTGGCAACTTATCTCTGAGAAGAGATGTAACAGCTACTTTCATTCACAAGAAGATGATTACAATGAGGCTCTGGAGGCCTTTTTACAATAAACAGGAATGCCAAAATTACTATACATCCAAAAACCTAACCCTAGGAGATGAAGTGCCAAAAGTCATGTGGGCCCTATTTGGGTAAGTTAGTACATCAACTTCATGGGGTCCTAACTTTTGCATACGATCTCCGTTTTAGGCGTATGATAGCTCGTTGGAAAGGTATCATCGAGGAAATTCATTTTGGGGGCTCAATATGCCTTTGGATATCATTGATAACCTTGATCTCAAAAAACCTTTATTTAGGCCCTCAAAATGGCCCCAGAAGTTAAAACCTGCTAAAAGTAGTAAATTGCCAAAATTGCCAGAAAACTGTCTTGAGCGAGT
>JZKD02S1097795.1:45127-77384 GCA_000966675.3 Picea glauca
TGTAAAGTCTAGTCAAAAGGTGAGTTGTAAAGACATGCATTCTATTCCTAATTCAAGTTCACTCATCTCTACTATATGTGCATGCATAACAGTTATATTGTGGACATATCTTGGCCAGATCGAAGTCTAGTTAGTTATATGTGGATAGACTTATCTCTAAATTAGGTATGTGGACACATAACAATTATATTGTGGATATATCTTGACAACATCAAAATCCAGTTAGCTATATGTGGACATACTTCAGTATAAATTAAGAATATTTGTTGCCCAATTATGGATGGATATTCTTTGACTAAATCAAACAAACCAAATATTCCTTGTTTTATGAAAATGTTCAAGGATCATCATTGATCCTTTCAACGATTAATGAAGGATCAATTTTGTGATCAAATATTCCAATCTTCGACTGATCCCACTCTTCTTCCAGGGAGTGATGATCTTTAGACTATGTCTCTAGAATTTCTAGTTTAGTACCTTCTGACAAGGGATATTTCCAGTCTCTTCGAGTACGCTTCATCCAAGTCCTAGGTGTTAAATTTTGCAGCATCGATATTCATTCTCCAATGAGACGCCATGTCTTCCACCTTGATGCTAGCCATGGAGATTTGGAGAATCAACTAGTCTTGTGAGGTATTGACAAAATCCAGGGGGAACATACAACCTATGGGAGTCAAAGAAAAATTGAGGATGAACGAGATTCTATATGATGTTGTGAGTGTATTCAAGGAAAAGGAAGAAGCCTCATAAGTCTAAGACAAAAGTCAGGGGGAATGTACAACCTCTATGAACCTAGACACAAGCCTTGTAAAGTATTGGAAAAATTCAGGGGAAACGTACAACCCTTATGATTCAAACTAAAATTCAAGGTGAAAATACAATCCTTGTGAGAATTTTGCAAAAGTCAAGGCATATAGCAAAAGCTAGGTTGAATGTACAATTCCTATGAGCTAGAAACAAACAATCTTTCTTGTGAAAATAATGTAAATGTATTGATCTAGTGCATTGGTACATGTAATATTATCCACCATGAAAACAATGTCGAGTTGCATGTCTAATTTGAGTTTCCTAAATCAAGTTGTAAAAGTCAAGTTGCATGCCTAGTTCGAGTTGTTTAAACTCAAGTTGCATGTCAAGTTGCATGTCAAGTTGGCAGGTCAATTTGCATGTTGAGTTGCATGTCGATTTGTTATGCCATGGAAATCCAAGTATCAAGGGAGAGTTTTCATGCCATGCAAAGTCTAGTCACAAGTAAAGTTACAATTCCAGTTGAGTTGTAAAGCTTAGTCAAAAGGTGAGTTGTAAAGACACACATTCTATTCCTAATTCAAGTTCACTCATTTCTACTATATGTGCATGGATAACAGTTATATTGTGGACATATCTTGACTAGATCAAAGTCCAGTTAGTTATATATGGATACACTTATGTCTAAATTAAGTATGTGGATGTATAACAATTATATTGTGGATATATCTTGACAACATCAAAGTCCATTTAGCTATATGTGGACATACTTCAGTATAAATTAATAATATTTCTTGTCCAATTTTGGATGGATATTTTTCGACTAAATCAAAGAAACCAAATATTCCTTGTTTTATGAAAATGTTCAAGGATCATCTTTGATCCTTTCAACGAGTAATGAAGGATCAATTTTGTGACCAAATATTCCAATCTTTGACTGATCCCACTCTTCTTCCAGGGAGTGATGATCTTTAGACTATGTCTCTAGAATTTCTAGTTCAATACCTTCTGAACAAGGGATATTTCTATTCTCTTCGAATATGCTTCGTCCAAGTCCTAGGTGTTAAATTTGGCAGCATCAACAGTCATTCTCCAATGAGAGGCCATCTGGGCCACCCTGATGCTAGCCAGGGATATTTGGAGAATCAACTAGTCTTGTGAGGTATTGAAAAAATCCAGGGGGAACGTACAACCTCTGTGAGTCAAAGAAAAATTGAGGATGAATGAGATTCTATATGATCTTGTGAGTGTAGCCAAGGAAAAGGAAGAAACCTCATAAGTCTAAGACAAAAGTTAGGGGGGAATGTACAACCTCTATGAACCTAGACACAAGCCTTGTAAGGTATTGGAAAAATTCAGGGGGAATGTACAACCCTTATGATTCAAACTAAAAGTCAAGGTGAACATACAATCCTTGTGAGCATTTTGCAAAATTCAAGGCATCTAGCAAAATCTAGGTTGAATGTACAATTCCTATTAGCTAGAAACAAACAATCTTCCTTGTGAAAATAATGTAAATGTATTGATCTAGTGTGTTGGTACATGTAATATTATCCACCATGAAAATAATGTCAAGTTGCATGTCTAATTTGAGTTTCCTAAATCAAGTTGTAAAAGTCGAGTTGCATGCCTAGTTCGAGTTGTTTAAACTCAAGTTGCATGTTGAGTTGCATGTCAAGTTGGCATGTCAATTTGCATGTTGAGTTGCATGTTAATTTGTTATGCCATGGAAATACAAGTATCAAGGGAGAGTTTTCATGCCATGCAAAGTCTAGTCACAAGTAAAGTTACAATTTGAGTTGAGTTGTAAAGTCTAGTCAAAAGTTGAGTTGTAAAGACATGCATTCTATTCCTAATTCAAGTTCACTCATCTCTCCTAGTATATACAGAGTTTGAAACCTCGTCACTATTCACTTTTTATGCAATGCAAGAGTGAAGGGAAGGAGGAATACTGTTTGCAAGTGAACAATATAAGAAAGCACATGAGTCTAGTAATCATGTCTATTATTCTACACAATGAGAAAGGATAGTGCTTGAGTTAATTTATCATAGCTTATTTTGCAGCTAATTTATTGTAGCTTATTTTTCTCATTGTGTTGGTTTATAATATCAGTAAAATACAATGAAGTATTTTGTTGTTTGATGGTCATACAGTCATGTATTAGCAAGCTCAATTAAGAGCATATTTCATGGTGGTTTATTATATATGATCTTGCATATTATTTGCAAATAAAGAAAGATTGTTTGTTGATGTTTTCTCCCTTCTTAGGTTTCTCTAGGGTAAATTATTGTGCATGTGTGAGATCCTATTTGAGTACTTCTTCTACTATTGTTCATCATTTCAAGAATCCATTTTTTCTGGTTGAAAGATCAAGTTTCCGTTTAAAGTGGAAGAAAATAAAAGAATAATAAAACACTTATATGTGTGTGTGTGTGTGTGCGCGCTTCAAAAATTAACACTAGGATGGTTTCCTTTGATTGGAATGATCTTGTAGAGCCTCACCTTCCTTCTTATGCACCTTTCTAGTCAATGGTTCTAGTTGAATCTATGTTGAAAGGCATTTTTCAATGTATTGTAGATGAAGGATCCTCTGCAAGTATTTTATCCTCCTCAACTTGGAAATTTTGGGTTATCCCAAGATTATGTCAGCTACTAGTGAACTATTGGATTTCAACAGAAGACTGAGTGAATGTTTGGGGATTCTTCCTCAATTGCCTATCGATTTAGGTGGGAAGAATTTCCTAGCCAATTTGTTAGTAGTGTTGGTCCCTTTAGACTTTTATATGCTTATTGTGCATGATTATTTTTATTTGATGAATGTTGTGGTGTCTATGCTCTTTCATGTTATGCATTTCCCTCACAATGGAATCATTTTCACTATTGATCAACTTCATCTAATGACCACCATCCTAGTTCGACCTCAACTTCATTTCCCCCTTTGTGTGTTCCTAGTGTTCGAGTAGAATTTTCCCCACCATAGGTGAATTATATGGTGTCATATGCTCAGTGTTCAAATTATTTTGAGAATGATCCTTTAAATTCATGTTGGTCTTCTCGAGAAAAGTTCTTGACAATTGATCAGTGTTAGGACCACACAATGTACCTTTTTGCCCATACTTTTTTCCACTATTACACTTTTGATCACCCTCATTTAAACTCATATTATCACTCTATCTGATCATTCCAAAGGTATACAACATCCCTTCTCATTACTATACGTTTAATCTATTTTGCATAATATTTTACATCACTCTCGTACTTAACCATTGATTAGAAATGTATAAGTGCTGAAACAGTTCAAACTGCAGATTGGCATTTGAGGCCTATTGCTGAAACAACAATTCATAGAAGTTGTTACACAGTCCAAGGTCGCAGATGCTGAAATACAAAGCTGTTACACAGTCCAAGATCGCATATGCTGAAACACAGAAGATCGACGATGCTAAGGAATCTGTTACACAGTCCATGGTCACGATGATGAAACACAGAGGAAGTCGTTACATAGCCCAGGACCGACGATGCTGAAACACAAAGGAAGACATTACACAGTCAACGGTCAACAACAACTCTACAACGGTTGCACCATGAGCCAAGCACCAACCATCACTCCTACATGAGAATGTTGAAACAGTCAAGAGCGCAAATCCCATGGCTAAAACAACCCGCGATTTGCAGTGCTGAAACAACATCAGCAGCAACGAGAAAGAACTGTTACTCCAGCCGTAACAAGAACACCTCATTTATCACTTGTAATAGCATTCTGTTGCGCAAGACTAGGACATCCTATTATGGTTTAGAAAGTCGATTTGACTAAGAATAGGACCCATATATACATATGTAATTTTTGATCAATTGTATCGAAGGGATTCCCTCTTTAAATAAGAGGAAATCACCATTCGAAAGGATCCTTAGTTTATGTATTAAGAAATCTTCAGAGAGAGGAACGTAATTCATTTTCCAGATTGTAATATGATCCATTGATAGATGAATAAAATATTGTTCTGAGCATCCTTCTCTAGCCTTTTCATCTCAGGGGAATCTTGTGAGAAGGGAGGGCCCACCTTCTTCACAAGATTCACCCGTTAGTTTTATAGTGTGTTAGTATAATTTCTGTTTATTCCTTGATTAACTTTTGTCTTGCTGAAACACTACTTTTAATGAATTCTTCTTTGTTGAAACACTACTGAACTCTATCTTGTTAATAACTTTATTTTATTGAATGTTACATTATTTTCACGAAGTTCATAATCATTTTAATTAGAAATATTGTGTGATGATTTTGTGAGGTTTGCTAATCAGAGACTGGGTTAAAGGTCCCTGCTTAATGGAAGGGATTAGAGGGTCCTGTTCTCTATAGAATTAGTTAGCTTTCAGTTATTTTCACAAGTGTGCTAATCAGAGACTNTTGGGGGGGATGTTAGGACCACACAATGTACCTTTTTGCCCATACTTTTTGCCACTATTACACTTTTGATCACCCACATTTAAACTCATATTATCACTCTATCTGATCATTCCAAGGGTATGCAATGTCCCTTCTCATTACTATACGTTTAATCTGTTTTGCATAATATTTTACATCACTCTTGTACTTAACCATTGATTAGAAATGTATAAGTACTAAAACAGTTCAAACTGCAGATTAGCATTTGAGGCCTGTTGCTGAAACAACAATTCACAGAATTTGTTACACAGTCCAAGGTCGCAGATACTGAAATACAAAGTTGTTACACAGTCCAGGGTCGCAGATGCTAAAACACAGAAGATCGATGATGTTGAGGAAGATGTTACACAGTCCATGGTAATGATGCTAAAACACAGAGGAAGAAGTTACACAGCCCAGGACCGACGATGCTAAAACACAAAGGAATTCGTTACATAGTCAACAGTCAACAACAACTCTACAACAGTTGAACCATGAGCCAAGCACCAACCATCGCTCCTACATGAGAATGCTGAAACAGTCAAGAGCACAAATCCTATGGCTAAAACAACCTGCGATTTGTGGTGCTGAAACAACATCAACAACAAGAAGAAAGAACTGTTACTCTATCCGTAACAACAACACCTCATTCAACACTTGTAATAGCATTCTGTTGCGTGAGACTAGGACATCCTATTCTGGTTTAGAAATTCGATCTGACTAAGAATAGGACCCATATATACATCTGTAATTTTTGATCAATTGTATCAAAGGGATTCCCTCTTTAAATAAGACGAAATCACCATTCGAAAGGATCCTCAGTTTATGTATTAAGAAAGCTTCAGAGAGAGGAACGTACTTCATTTTCCAGATTGTAATATGATCCATTGATATATGAATAAAAGACTGTTCTGAGCATCCTTCTCTAGCCTTTTCGTCTCAGGAGAATATTGTGAGAAGGGAGGGCCCACCTTCTTCACAAGATTCACCCGTTAGTTTTATAGTGTGTTAGTATAATTTATGTTTATTCCTTGATTAACTTTTGTCTTGATGAAACACTACTTTTAATGAATTCTACTTTGCTGAAACACTGCTAAACTCTGTCTTGTTAAGAACTTTATTTTATTGAATGTTACCTTATTTTCATGAAGTTCATAATCATTTTAATTAGCAATTTTGCGTGATGATTTTGTGAGGTTTGCTAATCAGAGGCTAGGTTAAAGGTCCTTTCTTAATGGAATGGATTAGAGGGTACTATTCTCTGTAGAATTAGTTAGCTTTCAGTTATTTTCACAAGTGTGATAATCAGAGACTGGGTTAAAGGTCCCTGCTTAATGGAAGGGATTAGAGGGTCCCGTTCTCTGTAGAATTAGTTAGCTTTCAGTTATTTTCACAAGTGTGCTAATCAGAGACTGGGTTAAAGGTCCCTGCTTAATGGAAGGGATTAGAGGGTCCTGTTCTCTATAGAATTAGTTAGCTTTCAGTTATTTTCACAAGTGTGCTAATCAGAGACTGGGTTAAAGGTCCCTGCTTAATGGAAGGGATTAGAGGGTCCTGTTCTCTGTAGAATTAGTTAGCTTTCAGTTATTTTCACAAGTGTGCTAATCAGGGACTAGGTTAAAGGTTCCTGCTTAAAGGAAGGAATTAGAGGATCATGTTCTCTGTTAGAAGTAGTCAGCTTTCAATCATTTCCTTGAGTGTGCTAACCAGAGACTGATACTAAAGGTTCCTACTTAATGGAAGGGATTAAGGGTCTTGTTCTCTGTTAGATAGATTTAGCCTTCTATGCATTAATGTTTTCATGAAAGTGTGTTAACTAGAAACAAGGTGTTGGAGTTCCTGCTTGGGAATAGGGTCCTGTTCTCTGGTTACAGAATAGTTGTTCTTTCCTGTTGCAGTTGTTATTTTAATGTAATCCAGGATTCTTTAGATTANTTGGGGGGGATGTTAGGACCACACAATGTACCTTTTTGCCCATACTTTTTGCCACTATTACACTTTTGATCACCCACATTTAAACTCATATTATCACTCTATCTGATCATTCCAAGGGTATGCAATGTCCCTTCTCATTACTATACGTTTAATCTGTTTTGCATAATATTTTACATCACTCTTGTACTTAACCATTGATTAGAAATGTATAAGTACTAAAACAGTTCAAACTGCAGATTAGCATTTGAGGCCTGTTGCTGAAACAACAATTCACAGAATTTGTTACACAGTCCAAGGTCGCAGATACTGAAATACAAAGTTGTTACACAGTCCAGGGTCGCAGATGCTAAAACACAGAAGATCGATGATGTTGAGGAAGATGTTACACAGTCCATGGTAATGATGCTAAAACACAGAGGAAGAAGTTACACAGCCCAGGACCGACGATGCTAAAACACAAAGGAATTCGTTACATAGTCAACAGTCAACAACAACTCTACAACAGTTGAACCATGAGCCAAGCACCAACCATCGCTCCTACATGAGAATGCTGAAACAGTCAAGAGCACAAATCCTATGGCTAAAACAACCTGCGATTTGTGGTGCTGAAACAACATCAACAACAAGAAGAAAGAACTGTTACTCTATCCGTAACAACAACACCTCATTCAACACTTGTAATAGCATTCTGTTGCGTGAGACTAGGACATCCTATTCTGGTTTAGAAATTCGATCTGACTAAGAATAGGACCCATATATACATCTGTAATTTTTGATCAATTGTATCAAAGGGATTCCCTCTTTAAATAAGACGAAATCACCATTCGAAAGGATCCTCAGTTTATGTATTAAGAAAGCTTCAGAGAGAGGAACGTACTTCATTTTCCAGATTGTAATATGATCCATTGATATATGAATAAAAGACTGTTCTGAGCATCCTTCTCTAGCCTTTTCGTCTCAGGAGAATATTGTGAGAAGGGAGGGCCCACCTTCTTCACAAGATTCACCCGTTAGTTTTATAGTGTGTTAGTATAATTTATGTTTATTCCTTGATTAACTTTTGTCTTGCTGAAACACTACTTTTAATGAATTCTACTTTGCTGAAACACTACTAAACTCTGTCTTGTTAAGAACTTTATTTTATTGAATGTTACCTTATTTTCATGAAGTTCATAATCATTTTAATTAGCAATTTTGTGTGATGATTTTGTGAGGTTTGCTAATCAGAGGCTAGGTTAAAGGTCCTTTCTTAATGGAAGGGATTAGAGGGTACTATTCTCTGTAGAATTAGTTAGCTTTCAGTTATTTTCACAAGTGTGCTAATCAGAGACTGGGTTAAAGGTCCCT
This sequence comes from Picea glauca, assembly GCA_000966675.3. Taxonomy (NCBI): domain Eukaryota; kingdom Viridiplantae; phylum Streptophyta; class Pinopsida; order Pinales; family Pinaceae; genus Picea; species Picea glauca. Next base: position 53,581 of record JZKD02S1097795.1, read on the forward strand.
GCTTAATGGAAGGGATTAGAGGGTCCCGTTCTCTGTAGAATTAGCTAGCTTTCAGTTATTTTCAGAAGTGTGCTAATCAGAGACTGGGTTAAAGGTCCCTGCTTAATGGAAGGGATTAGAGGGTCCTTTTCTCTGTAGAATTAGTTAGCTTTCAATTATTTTCACAAGTTTTCTAATCAGAGACTGGGTTAAAGGTCCCTGCTTAATGGAAGGGATTAGAGGGTCCTGTTCTCTATAGAATTAGTTAGCTTTCAGTTATTTTCACAAGTGTGCTAATCAGAGACTGGGTTAAAGGTCCCTACTTAATGGAAGGGATTAGAGGGTCCTGTTCTCTGTAGAATTAGTTAGCTTTCAGTTATTTTCAAAAGTTTGCTAATCAGGGACTAGGTTAAAGGTTCCTGCTTAAAGGAAGGAATTAGAGGATCATGTTCTCTGTTAGAAGTAGTCATCTTTCAATCATTTCCTTGAGTGTGTTAACTAGAGACTGGTACTAAAGGTTCCTACTTAATGGAAGGGATTAAGGGTCCTGTTCTCTGTTAGATAGATTTAGCCTTCTATGCATTAATGTTTTCATGAAAGTGTGTTAATTAGAAACAAGGTGTTGGAGTTCCTGCTTGGGAATAGGGTCCTGTTCTCTGGTTACAGAATAGTTGTTCTTTCCTGTTGCAGTTGTTATTTTAATGTAATCCAAGATTCTTTAGATTAATCATCTCTTTAAGCTCTGCAATAGGTAGGTTTCTCTCCTGTAATTCAAGTCAGAACTTCATTTTATTCAAGGCAAGTGTGATTAATATAGTTTTCTTTACTACAACTCTATGTTGCTTTTGGAATTGAGCATATATAGTGTGTGGTTATCTTTGAAATAAATAGACTTCCCTAGGTTGACAATTTATGTAGCACTTGATTGTTTGAATTAATTAAGCAATTATAGTAACCAACAATCAGGTCATGTATCGAATGGGGGAAGGTGAGCTTCTGCATTCCCCCTTTATCCTGAGGAATATCGATTTTCCTCTTGATTATGATCTTACCCTTTGTCAAACCTCGAGCCTTGCTAATTATGTGTTGTCGAGCCCTAGTTTAATGGATGTTGAATTTCCTTCATATGAGGCTATCCTTGAAGCTATGATTATGGATTTTCAATCTATTCTTGAACTAAAATATTTACAGGTCATTTACCAAATAATCCCTTGGCCTAAGACTAGAAATGGGCTTTACCTAGAGAACTACTATTCATAATCCATAAGGCTATGTGGTCCTTTGTACATATTGTACTTTTAGGGTTTCTTTTTTTCAAGTTATGTATCCCTTAATACTTTTTTTTATCAAAGGTTTCTATATTGGACTTATTAACTTTTGTGTGAGTTTTTTTGGTATTATATACAAGACTTTGAAGACATTTTTATTTGGTACCTTTTTTCAATGTCGATATGTTCTGATAGGTAATGATATCAAAACTGGCATACACGTTAGATTCCCCCATCCATGTTTTTTTACATTATCCATTTCCCGTTTAATTTTTCCTTAGGATCAACCCCACTAAGTTGCGACATGAAAATTCATCTATTTTTTAGAAGTGTCATAATTCATGTGGTAGAGCCTATCATTCATGGGTTCCCTGGTTAGAACCTTGTTCACAATTTCACATACATGTTGAAGACTTTCATAGGATCAAGAGTCCTCTTTAGCCCCACCATGACTTTGCATTGAATTTTCACATCCTCTTCTCAATATTTCTCTGTCCATTATCTACAGGATTCCTCCTAACACATGTTGATACTTATGTCCACACATGTTTGGAGTCTTCAATGGGTATTTCATTTCTTATTGACATTTAGGGTAGGGGCATTTCCTCCTACACAATTCATTTCTCTATACCATTCACATATATTCCATAATATCCACCCCATTTGTTTTCGACATCATACCTTCAAACTTATTTCAAGGTGTTTTTTACGAATGGTAGAGCTCACTTCTTCATGTGTTTCCTAGTTAGTACCTCACTAGAATTTTCAACACCTATGTTGTAATTGTTCCAATAGGTTCGGAATCCTTTCTTAGTCCCACCGTGCCTTGTCATTTAAGCCTCATGAATTCCTCTGAATATCTTTTTGGATAACTTATCCATGGGGTTTCCAAACATTTTTTGAGTTGTAAATACATTGCATATTAGTCGCTAATGCTTCTAGGTTGAATTTCGTGTTCAAATTATTGTTGTTGAACCATTTGATTATTCATTCCTACCAATTGCTATCCTTGCAATTTATGCCTTTTCGACTCGACACCTTTATCCCCGGAGGAGACATTCCCTTGAGTGTCCTTATCCTTCACATGCTTCCTTGCTTTAAGCATAGGTATGTTCCTTGTGCTCTGTAACTATTTTTCTTTCCTGCAACACTCATTTCCTCCATTGTACTATATAATTATTTTATTGTTTTTTAGGATTTAATAACATGAAAATGAAAAACAAAAAAAACAAAAAAATAAGGGGGGAAAGCATGTATCATTTTGTTGGAAACATTCTTGTTTCCCTTGAAAAAAGAACAATCTTTGAGTAAGGGTCTCAATATTTTGGGTTTAGTATGGATTTAGGAGACTTTTTCTTGTTTTTGAGTATAATATCCTTTGGTTGGTTATTCTTCCAACCATGCAGAGAATTTTTGGATGCCTCCTGCATCACAAATGTATCCCAGTTTATAATCCATGTGTTCTAAGTCACATAATGTGTTGTGCTTTTGTTCAAGGGAATTTTTATCCCAATTTGGCCATTCTATAGAAAGTCTCTCTCCTTTCAAGTTGGACTTATTGTTTTAGTCAAGTACATCTCATCATCTCAAGTATATTTGTATCTCTCTCATGCTAGTATAGAAGGTCCCCATTGACTTCTTGTTGGCAGGTCTACTCTTATCGAATCCAACACATTGCTCTAAGAGTATGACCTAGATTTGCACCCTGTGCCTATTTCCATCATTGATAGGTGACCTTGCAATCAACAGATGAATCTAATGCAATAGATCTCACCCATTTAATTTGTTTATGTTTATGTTTATGTTCCCCAAGGGTTAGGTATTCAAGGGTTCTATAGACAAGGGTTTGCCCTGTGTTATAGCTCTCTGATATACGTGTGGGGTCCAATAGTAGTACTCGGNTTTATTCAAGGCAAGTGTGATTAATATAGTTTTCTTTACTACAACTCTATGTTGCTTTTGGAATTGAGCATATATAGTGTGTGGTTATCTTTGAAATAAATAGACTTCCCTAGGTTGACAATTTATGTAGCACTTGATTGTTTGAATTAATTAAGCAATTATAGTAACCAACAATCAGGTCATGTATCGAATGGGGGAAGGTGAGCTTCTGCATTCCCCCTTTATCCTGAGGAATATCGATTTTCCTCTTGATTATGATCTTACCCTTTGTCAAACCTCGAGCCTTGCTAATTATGTGTTGTCGAGCCCTAGTTTAATGGATGTTGAATTTCCTTCATATGAGGCTATCCTTGAAGCTATGATTATGGATTTTCAATCTATTCTTGAACTAAAATATTTACAGGTCATTTACCAAATAATCCCTTGGCCTAAGACTAGAAATGGGCTTTACCTAGAGAACTACTATTCATAATCCATAAGGCTATGTGGTCCTTTGTACATATTGTACTTTTAGGGTTTCTTTTTTTCAAGTTATGTATCCCTTAATACTTTTTTTTATCAAAGGTTTCTATATTGGACTTATTAACTTTTGTGTGAGTTTTTTTGGTATTATATACAAGACTTTGAAGACATTTTTATTTGGTACCTTTTTTCAATGTCGATATGTTCTGATAGGTAATGATATCAAAACTGGCATACACGTTAGATTCCCCCATCCATGTTTTTTTACATTATCCATTTCCCGTTTAATTTTTCCTTAGGATCAACCCCACTAAGTTGCGACATGAAAATTCATCTATTTTTTAGAAGTGTCATAATTCATGTGGTAGAGCCTATCATTCATGGGTTCCCTGGTTAGAACCTTGTTCACAATTTCACATACATGTTGAAGACTTTCATAGGATCAAGAGTCCTCTTTAGCCCCACCATGACTTTGCATTGAATTTTCACATCCTCTTCTCAATATTTCTCTGTCCATTATCTACAGGATTCCTCCTAACACATGTTGATACTTATGTCCACACATGTTTGGAGTCTTCAATGGGTATTTCATTTCTTATTGACATTTAGGGTAGGGGCATTTCCTCCTACACAATTCATTTCTCTATACCATTCACATATATTCCATAATATCCACCCCATTTGTTTTCGACATCATACCTTCAAACTTATTTCAAGGTGTTTTTTACGAATGGTAGAGCTCACTTCTTCATGTGTTTCCTAGTTAGTACCTCACTAGAATTTTCAACACCTATGTTGTAATTGTTCCAATAGGCTCGGAAGCCTTTCTTAGTCCCACCATGCCTTGTCATTTAAGCCTCATGAATTCCTCTGAATATCTTTTTGGATAACTTAGCCATGGGGTTTCCAAACATTTTTTGAGTTGTAAATACATTGCATATTAGTCGCTAATGCTTCTAGGTTGAATGTCGTGTTCAAATTATTGTTGTTGAACCATTTGATTATTCATTCCTACCAGTTGCTATCCTTGCAATTTATGCCTTTTCGACTCGACACCTTTATCCCCGGAGGAGACATTCCCTTGAGTGTCCTTATCCTTCAAATGCTTCCTTTCTTTAAGCATAGGTATGTTCCTTGTGCTCTGGAACTATTTTTCTTTCCTGCAACACTCATTTCCTTCATTGTACTATATAATTCTTTTATTATTTTTTAGGATTTAATAACATGAAAATGAAAAACAAAAAAAACAAAAAAATAAGGGGGGAAAGCATGTATCATTTTGTTGGAAACATTCTTGTTTCCCTTGAAAAAAGAAAAATCTTTGAGTAAGTGTCTCAATATTTTGGGTTTAGTATGGATTTAGGAGACTTTTTCTTGTTTTTGAGTATAATATCTTTTGGTTGGTTATTCTTCCAACCATGCAGATAATTTTTGGATGCCTCCTGCATCACAAATGTATCCCAGTTTATAATCCATGTGTTCTAAGTCACATAATGTGTTGTGCTTTTGTTCAAGGGAATTTTTATCCCAATTTGGCCATTCTATAGAAAGTCTCTCTCCTTTCAAGTTGGACTTATTGTTTTAGTCAAGTACATCTCATCATCTCAAGTATATTTGTATCTCTCTCATGCTAGTATAGAAGGTCCCCATTGACTTCTTGTTGGCAGGTCTACTCTTATCGAATCCAACACATTGCTCTAAGAGTATGACCTAGATTTGCACCCTGTGCCTATTTCCATCATTGATAGGTGACCTTGCAATCAACAGATGAATCTAATGCAATAGATCTCACCCATTTAATTTGTTTATGTTTATGTTTATGTTCCCCAAGGGTTAGGTATTCAAGGGTTCTATAGACAAGGGTTTGCCCTGTGTTATAGCTCTCTGATATACGTGTGGGGTCCAATAGTAGTACTCGGTCCAATATCTCAGGGAACTAACTAAGGAGGATAGACCGTACCCTTAGCCGTACTACCTGACTACCCAGGTACTAGAGAGTATCTTCCCGAGTGCTGTTCTCGGTGACACTATAACAGTCTGAAAACCGATAGGTTTATCTAAATAGGGCTTTAGGAAATCTAGGTTGATCCGTACACAGGTGTTGTCTGATGCGCTACCACTTGAAGGGGTACCAACAAGGGTTACAAGGGTGGCCAACAGATGTGCGCTTAAGAACCACTTGTATTTCCTACGTGTATGAATCCCTCAACCGCAAGTTTATGCATGTAACGATAGATCTCTGTGGCTTAAAGACACTGGAATACATCTCTACCCTGAAAAAAAATACCCACAATTTCTGCCAAGGAAATTGCTCTGATACCACTTGCAAGACACCATATATATAAAATATGCAGAACAAAAATAAAATGCTAGAAATGGCAGAATAACAGTAAAATATCCATCATAATCTTCACAATACAGAAACAATATACGAAATAGCAATAGAAATAACACTTTGATTCAGAAAGAAATGTTCACAGGCCTCTTCGAGGGGGCAGCCTCCAGTGGAGCAACGCTCTGTTACAATAATCTCCAAGCTAGGGTTCTCATACCCTCGACCCTTATTTATACTAAATATGTCTATTAAGAGATGCATCTAGAGGAAGATCCTTCTAGAAGCGGAAGATTCTATTAGGTCTTCTTACATCCACCTTATTCTATTTTATTGAAAGGCCTTATTAATATTGACCTTTATTACATCCGAATANCTCAGGGAACTAACTAAGGAGGATAGACCGTACCCTTAGCCGTACTACCCGACTACCCAGGTACTAGAGAGTATCTTCCCGAGTGTTGTTCTCGGTGACACTATAACAGTCTGACAACCGATAGGTTTATCTAAATAGGGCTTTAGGAAATCTAGGTCGATCCGTACACAGGTGTTGTCTGATGCGCTACCACTTGAAGGGGTACCAACAAGGGTTACAAGGGTGGCCAACAGATGTGCGCTTAAGAACCACTTGTATTTACTACGTGTATGAATCCCTCAACCACAAGTTTATGCATGTAACGATAGATCTCTGTGGCTTAAAGACACTGGAATACATCTCTACCCTGAAAAAAAATACCCACAATTTCTGCCAAGGAAAGTGCTCTGATACCACTTGCAAGACACCATATATATAAAATATGCAGAACAGAAATAAAATGCTAGAAATGGCAGAATAACAGTAAAATATCCATCATAATATTCACAATATAGAAACAATATACGAAATAGCAATAGAAATAACACTTTGATTCAAAAAGAAATGTTCACTGGCCTCTTCGAGGGGGTAGCCTCCAGTGGAGAAACGCTCTGTTACAATAATCTCCAAGCTAGGGTTCTCATACCCTCGACCCTTATTTATACTAAATATGTTTATTAAGAGATGCATCTAGAGGAATATCCTTCTAGAAGCGGAAGATTCTATTAGGTCTTCTTACATCCACCTTATTCTATTTTATTTAAAGGCCTTATTAATATTGACCTTTATTACATCCGAATACATTGATCTACCTATGTGCTGGTTAGGACCTTAACAGATTATCTCATGTTAGTAAAGGTAATCATAATGCTTTCTTATATTAGTAATGATTAGTGGATGATGAACAATTAGACATTGATGTTGCTATTCATATCCATATCAAAGGATGATAACATGAGATAATGGGGTTTGAAATAAAAGAGGCATGCCCTCCACACTTCACATTAGTACTACTATGGGGCAACAATAAGCTTGGTGACTAGGAGGAAGTACAAGTACACCCTCTGCAATGTGGTTGAGTGAAAACTAACAACTATGGATGTAAATATCTTGACAACAATTTCTTGTGATTTATCTTAGATTCCCTAGAGGAAACAAATGATTGGAGGAGGTAATAAAGAGGTAGGTTAGTCATTAGTGAAGAGAATTTGAAGTTCAAAACATTATTGGAGCAAAGGGATTGTGCAAATTTGGCATTGAAAAAGATGGAAATATTGGGTGGTTAAGGGTGTAGCAACAAAAATACTAAGGACCTAGAAGGACAAATCTATTCCTAGATTGAAAGGATGAAGAGGATTTTGAGTTTGTATGAACATAAAATATTATGTTTGATCCAAAACAACAATATGAAAGACACTACTTAGGAGTGAGATTAAACAAATTATAATGGTGTTGGTGGGGAATAGGAATAATGAGGAATACCATTGAATGAGAAGATCTGTTGGATCAGGTGGAAGGTGCACGAGGTTTAACCCTCGTAAAAGTAGAGGAGAGAGGACTCATCAAAGTCCTAGAAGCATTAGGACCATCCAGAGGAGGACACGTGGCGAGAGGTCAAGTTTCAGGGAAAACCCCGAGAGGTTATGAGCCATCGATCTAGTTAGATCATGGTCATTAGTACAAGAAGGATCTGGATTGTTGATCTCTCAGGAGAGGGATTTAAAAATTTCAAACACTGGGAGAACGAGAGTGAAGACTCTCCCAAATTCATGAAAAGAATATTTTTGAAAGAATCAGGGCCGTCCATCAGGAAGGACGCATGGCGAGCAGGCATCATTTCACTGACTCACTAGGGAAGGAATTCAAAGGAAGAGCTCAGGATTTTGTGAAACACGAATTTGCGACATCAAATCAGAGATGTCAGATCACAGTTTATTAAGGCCATTGATCTAATGCCCAAATCATTTTGGGAATTCGAAGTCAGGAGTTGGAAGGTGAAGACTCCGCTAGAGTCCCGAAAGCTGGAACACTGGGATTCAATCAAGACCGTTGGTTCATGGGAGGCATGGACCATAGATCTGGGTGGCATCAATATCCAAGAGTCAGAGAATTGAAAAGGAAAGAAGGAGGGGCACTACATCATGATTCCCCGAATCATGAAAGATGAAACATTCGGAGGAGTAGCCCTAGGCCACAAGACAGGGTCGTGTGGAGAAGGCTTAAGGGAGGAGCCAAGGAGTCGTTAGACCCTTTTCGGGTTTTATCACTTTGAAGGACAAGGAGTGGGGAACACCTGAAATAGGAATTGTGAATTCGTAAGTTCCAAAATACCTATATGGGTTAATTCTGTGGTCATGCCCGTGGTAATATGGACGAGAGATAATGGGGGAGCTAGCCATGGAGTTAGGCTATAAATTGCCAATCAGAGTTCGAGGGTTTGAATTCAGGGGTGACACGCACATAGAATTCCTAAAACATGAAAGGTGTGCATCCTGAAGACTTGGGTCCCATCCCAGGGTCACGAGAGAGGAAGGGGATGATCGTGAAAGGAGACAACATCGTGTTGGGGGGTGTTGGTTCAGGAAGAAAAAGAGCACCAAATAATAGAGCGTACACACGAGATTTCTTCAAGGCCTATGTCAGGGACAAAAGGGAACTGTGGATCTATTCGAAGGGTTTCAGCAGGAGCCCAAAGAGCCATTTCATCCCATCAATAGGGAACGATCTAGTGACCGGGAGGTTGCAGAACCCCGTGGGGAAGGGGGCTTGCATCAAAGAGTCAGACATAGGTATGAAAGACTCCTTCCAAAAAGTATGGTTGGCACATAAATCCTATTTAGAGTGTAGGAAAAGCTTGACACTTAGCCATTTGAGGGGAAAATATATGAATAGAAACTGAACAATCAGTTAAGGCAGCTTGAGGTTTATTCCAACTGTCAAGAATATAATGATGTGCAGAAAATTACTTTTGCATGCCTTCAATCAAGCATGCTCTCTTGTGGTGGGAGGACTACCGCCAACATCAACAACAGAAAAAGAATGCACCTATTACTAATTAGAGTTTCTTCAAAGGAAAATTTTGGAAGAAATTTTACCGAGATGGGTATGAAAGAGAACATCAATTTCATTGGTAGTATCGCAGGGAACGTCATGAACAGTATCTACAAGATTACATTGTCAAATTCTAAAAATTATCCATCTAACTGAAATTTCAGAGGATGACCTAGTGTGCTTATTAAATACAATGGGGGCCCTCATGGTTATATCCAAAAAGAGCTGGCATTATTTGATATACAGACATTAGAAGAATCTTGCACAAAGCCTTGTATATTGATATGAAAGGGAAGAATATGCAGACATTCACAAAAGAATCCTTTCGATATGAGTCAGGTGTTAAATTTAAAGCAGCTAGAAAGGATATTATTCCTCCAAGAAACCCTCTAAGTATCCCTCCAAGCAACCCTCTTCTTATCTTCCCTCCAAGCTTTCCTCTTCCTAAACTACCCTCCTGAAGCTGCCCCCTTTCCAGGTCAACCTAGGCCGGCCCTACCCTAGCTACGTCAGCCCTAACCTACCTGTCTTAACCTAAATCCTATCTTATCCTAGCCTAGGGGGTGAACCTAACCTAACACTACCTAACCTAGACTCTATCATATATAAAGAGAGGGAGGCACCCTCTCTTCACATCAGTTTTCAGATCAATTTTTATATGAGTTTTACATCAGTTCTATAGCAGCTAATATATTCTGAGGAAGCAACAACATTGGTTATTCTGGGCAGGAGCTAGGAGGTTCATTTCTGAAAGTTGTTTACTTTGTTTTGGGTAGCATCTAGGGGCAACATGTAGGAGATAAGATATCTTTGTTGTGAGATAGAATATTTATGTTCTGGTGGACAAGCATCTACTCTATCCTGTAGCAGTTGTTAACTTTATCCTGTAGTAGTTGTTAACTCTATTCTAGAGAAGCAACTTGACTCTGTTCTAGGGAAGCAATTATACTTTGTTCTGAGGCTGTTCTGGAAAAAAAATTAAGAGTGTTTTGGACAACAATTGTACTCTATTCTAAGGCTTATTCTAGACAACAACTAAGGCCTATTCTAGACACTAACTAAGGCCTATTCTGAGACAACCTTAAGGAGAAATTTGGGGCAGCCAACAAGCAGCAAGAAAATAGTTATGTAACAACAGTAATAACTAATCTCTTAGTCCTATTTCTAAGAAGAGTATTGTAAGTTCATTGTACTTGTTTGACTGATCAATATATCACCGAAGTTTGTTGGGTTTTCTTCCCCTTGAGGGTTTCCCAGGATAAATACTTGTGTCTATGTGAATGATTGTTCTTCCTATGCTTTAGTTTATCTGTTAAAGTTATAAATAACACTATTGTTATACTCTATATCTGGTTATGCTTGAAAATTAACACCAGGCAGAGAAACGTGAATATGGAGAGAAGGCTCCTAAACAATGCAGTCATTGCCACAATATTGGCCACACCAATGAAGACTGTTGGCCATTGCATCCAAAGCTCTTCCCAAAGAACCATGTCAGTCAGAAATGCATGATGGTTGAGGGAAACAAGAAGGATTGAAGGTTCAAGAGAAGAGGATGCTGAAAAAAGCAACTTGCTGGCAGATGGTCAGTGCTTCAATAAGAACAAGTTGGGAACAACTAGTTAGGAACTTGGTCATTTTTGTAGTTAAGAATAGTGTAACCCATGTAAAGTGTTGATGGAGGCCATCAAATTAAAGGGGGGAGGTTTGATCTATCTTTTTTGGCCACATGGACACTGAAGCCATGTAAGCATAATAAGTCATCAAAATCAGTTTCGAATGAAACCCAATTGAGAGAATGGGTTTGGTTATTTAGTTTGGTTTTTCCTTGTGTTATTTTAAATCGCCAGAGGAAGAAAGATAGGGTAGATATGAGTAGATAGAGGAGGAAGTGGTTGCATTTAGAGAGACACAGTCAGATCTTGCTACCAGTTGTAGGGCACAAGAAGAGCTATAACTCTATAACCACTATATCTCACTCTTTAATGAATCTTGTTTGTCTTTTGTGTTCTTATAGAAAGGCTCTCATGCGAGACTGTTGTTATTGTGATGTTTGAATTTCCATTCATTACAAATGTGGTGTAGCACATTAAATAATATGTTCAAAATTAATGGTATGCTCTGTTATGGGACATTTTATTTATGATGTCAAAAAACTCTAAGTACTTTGTGTATGTATCATGTTTTGAGCATTTAACTCTGTTTAGTAAGGAGGATGATTAGTTCTCAGGCATCTATTGAAATATGTTCTGTGGTTATACTTCCCTACTATAAAATCTGTTTAACAAGATCTTCCCATGCAAATCATTGAATTTCAGTATGGTTCTAGTTTAGGGATAAAACAGTAATGGAAGAAGAGGCAATCCTCCAATGATTTTGGTTTTGTATTTATAGCTTTTATAAAACCAATATAAATTGTTTTCTTTCATTAAAAAATAATGAGTAAGGATGGCCATATATAGTTTAAAGTAATACTCGAAATCTCTAGGACTTAATAGTTTATTACATCCGAATATATTGATCTACCTATGTGTGGGTTAGAACCCTAACATGTCCACCCCCTTAAAAATAGCCTTGCCCTCAAGTCTTGAGATGTGGAAATTGGTGCAGAATGGTAGTTGGTTCCCAAGTGGCATCTGTTGGATTCATATCTTTCCATTGGACTAGCACTTCCTTGATGGTTCTCTGATGTAGGCGACGCTCATGCTGGTCCAAAACTGCTTCGGGCTATAGCCAAATGGATCTTTCTTCAACTAACTCGAGAAGGTTGGTTTGAATTTGGCACCTAGTTCCAATCACCTTCTTTAAGCATGAAACATGAAAAATTGGATGTAGCTTCGACTGACTTGGTAGAGCTAACTAATATGCGACTTAACTAAGGACCATAAAATTTGGGCACTAGCTTCTGACAATGCTTAGCCTTGAGGGAAGTTTTCTTGTATGGTTGTAGTCGCAGAAACACCTAATCCCCTTCTGCAAATTCACGTTCAGAGCGACCTTGATCTTCTTGTTTCTTCATGCAATTTTGTGCCATGACCAAGTTCTCTTTAAGGGTACGAAGAATATCCTCTCGAACTATAAGTGTTTAGTCAACCAACTGGACCTTCGAGGTACCCGGTAAGTATGAGAGAACTAAAGGTGGCTTATGTCCATATACTGCTACAAAAGGAGTCATGGGAGTAGTTGTATGGTAGGAAGTGTTGTACCACCATTCATCTAGGGGTAGCCATTGAGCCCACTGATGTTGTTTTTTAGAGGCAAAACACCTCATATATGTTTCCAAACACTTGTTGACAACTTTTGTTTGACCATTAGTCCGGGGATGATAAGCTGTGCTGAGATGCAATTGGGTGCCTTGGAGCTTAAACAGTTCTTGCCAAAAATTGCTTGTGAAAGTTGGGTCACAATCAGAAACAATAGAGTGCGACATGCCATGAAGCTTGAAGAACTGGTCCATGAAAAATTGAGCCACCATGGATGCAGTAAATGGGTGTTAAAGAGCACATAAATGAGAATACTTGGAAAGGCAATCCACAACCACCATCATGACTGATTTATTCCCTGATTTGGGTAAGCTGGTAATAAATTCCATAGAGATATCCTTCCAAATAGTTGCTGGAATCGGAAGCGGTTGTAGTGTGCCCAAAGATTTGATTGTTTCTCCTTAGTTGCATTGACACACCTCACATTCAANGAATTTGAAGTTCAAAACATTATTGGAGCAAAGGGATTGTGCAAATTTGGCATTGAAAAAGATGGAAATATTGGGTGGTTAAGGGTGTAGCAACAAAAATACTAAGGACCTAGAAGGACAAATCTATTCCTAGATTGAAAGGATGAAGAGGATTTTGAGTTTGTATGAACATAAAATATTATGTTTGATCCAAAACAACAATATGAAAGACACTACTTAGGAGTGAGATTAAACAAATTATAATGGTGTTGGTGGGGAATAGGAATAATGAGGAATACCATTGAATGAGAAGATCTGTTGGATCAGGTGGAAGGTGCACGAGGTTTAACCCTCGTAAAAGTAGAGGAGAGAGGACTCATCAAAGTCCTAGAAGCATTAGGACCATCCAGAGGAGGACACGTGGCGAGAGGTCAAGTTTCAGGGAAAACCCCGAGAGGTTATGAGCCATCGATCTAGTTAGATCATGGTCATTAGTACAAGAAGGATCTGGATTGTTGATCTCTCAGGAGAGGGATTTAAAAATTTCAAACACTGGGAGAACGAGAGTGAAGACTCTCCCAAATTCATGAAAAGAATATTTTTGAAAGAATCAGGGCCGTCCATCAGGAAGGACGCATGGCGAGCAGGCATCATTTCACTGACTCACTAGGGAAGGAATTCAAAGGAAGAGCTCAGGATTTTGTGAAACACGAATTTGCGACATCAAATCAGAGATGTCAGATCACAGTTTATTAAGGCCATTGATCTAATGCCCAAATCATTTTGGGAATTCGAAGTCAGGAGTTGGAAGGTGAAGACTCCGCTAGAGTCCCGAAAGCTGGAACACTGGGATTCAATCAAGACCGTTGGTTCATGGGAGGCATGGACCATAGATCTGGGTGGCATCAATATCCAAGAGTCAGAGAATTGAAAAGGAAAGAAGGAGGGGCACTACATCATGATTCCCCGAATCATGAAAGATGAAACATTCGGAGGAGTAGCCCTAGGCCACAAGACAGGGTCGTGTGGAGAAGGCTTAAGGGAGGAGCCAAGGAGTCGTTAGACCCTTTTCGGGTTTTATCACTTTGAAGGACAAGGAGTGGGGAACACCTGAAATAGGAATTGTGAATTCGTAAGTTCCAAAATACCTATATGGGTTAATTCTGTGGTCATGCCCGTGGTAATATGGACGAGAGATAATGGGGGAGCTAGCCATGGAGTTAGGCTATAAATTGCCAATCAGAGTTCGAGGGTTTGAATTCAGGGGTGACACGCACATAGAATTCCTAAAACATGAAAGGTGTGCATCCTGAAGACTTGGGTCCCATCCCAGGGTCACGAGAGAGGAAGGGGATGATCGTGAAAGGAGACAACATCGTGTTGGGGGGTGTTGGTTCAGGAAGAAAAAGAGCACCAAATAATAGAGCGTACACACGAGATTTCTTCAAGGCCTATGTCAGGGACAAAAGGGAACTGTGGATCTATTCGAAGGGTTTCAGCAGGAGCCCAAAGAGCCATTTCATCCCATCAATAGGGAACGATCTAGTGACCGGGAGGTTGCAGAACCCCGTGGGGAAGGGGGCTTGCATCAAAGAGTCAGACATAGGTATGAAAGACTCCTTCCAAAAAGTGTGGTTGGCACATAAATCCTATTTAGAGTGTAGGAAAAGCTTGACACTCAGCCATTTGAGGGGAAAATATATGAATAGAAACTGAACAATCAGTTAAGGCAGCTTGAGGTTTATTCCAACTGTCAAGAATATAATGATGTGCAGAAAATTACTTTTGCATGCCTTCAATCAGAGCATGCTCTCTTATGGTGGGAGGAATACCGCCAACATCAACAACAGAAAAAGAATGCACCTATTACTAATTAGAGTTTCTTCAAAGGAAAATTTTGGAAGAAATTTTACCGAGCTGGGTATGAAAGAGAACATCAATTTCATTGGTAGTATCGCAGGGAACGTCATGAACAGTATCTACAAGATTACATTGTCAAATTCTAAAAATTATCCATCTAACTGAAATTTCAGAGGATGACCTAGTGTGCTTATTAAATACAATGGGGGCCCTCATGGTTATATCCAAAAAGAGCTGGCATTATTTGATATACAGACATTAGAAGAATCTTGCACAAAGCCTTGTATATTGATATGAAAGGGAAGAATATGCAGACATTCACAAAAGAATCCTTTCGATATGAGTCAGGTGTTAAATTTAAAGCAGCTAGAAAGGATATTATTCCTCCAAGAAACCCTCTAAGTATCCCTCCAAGCAACCCTCTTCTTATCTTCCCTCCAAGCTTTCCTCTTCCTAAACTACCCTCCTGAAGCTGCCCCCTTTCCAGGTCAACCTAGGCCGGCCCTACCCTAGCTACGTCAGCCCTAACCTACCTGTCTTAACCTAAATCCTATCTTATCCTAGCCTAGGGGGTGAACCTAACCTAACACTACCTAACCTAGACTCTATCATATATAAAGAGAGGGAGGCACCCTCTCTTCACATCAGTTTTCAGATCAATTTTTATATGAGTTTTACATCAGTTCTATAGCAGCTAATATATTCTGAGGAAGCAACAACATTGGTTATTCTGGGCAGGAGCTAGGAGGTTCATTTCTGAAAGTTGTTTACTTTGTTTTGGGTAGCATCTAGGGGCAACATGTAGGAGATAAGATATCTTTGTTGTGAGATAGAATATTTATGTTCTGGTGGACAAGCATCTACTCTATCCTGTAGCAGTTGTTAACTTTATCCTGTAGTAGTTGTTAACTCTATTCTAGAGAAGCAACTTGACTCTGTTCTAGGGAAGCAATTATACTTTGTTCTGAGGCTGTTCTGGAAAAAAAATTAAGAGTGTTTTGGACAACAATTGTACTCTATTCTAAGGCTTATTCTAGACAACAACTAAGGCCTATTCTAGACACTAACTAAGGCCTATTCTGAGACAACCTTAAGGAGAAATTTGGGGCAGCCAACAAGCAGCAAGAAAATAGTTATGTAACAACAGTAATAACTAATCTCTTAGTCCTATTTCTAAGAAGAGTATTGTAAGTTCATTGTACTTGTTTGACTGATCAATATATCACCGAAGTTTGTTGGGTTTTCTTCCCCTTGAGGGTTTCCCAGGATAAATACTTGTGTCTATGTGAATGATTGTTCTTCCTATGCTTTAGTTTATCTGTTAAAGTTATAAATAACACTATTGTTATACTCTATATCTGGTTATGCTTGAAAATTAACACCAGGCAGAGAAACGTGAATATGGAGAGAAGGCTCCTAAACAATGCAGTCATTGCCACAATATTGGCCACACCAATGAAGACTGTTGGCCATTGCATCCAAAGCTCTTCCCAAAGAACCATGTCAGTCAGAAATGCATGATGGTTGAGGGAAACAAGAAGGATTGAAGGTTCAAGAGAAGAGGATGCTGAAAAAAGCAACTTGCTGGCAGATGGTCAGTGCTTCAATAAGAACAAGTTGGGAACAACTAGTTAGGAACTTGGTCATTTTTGTAGTTAAGAATAGTGTAACCCATGTAAAGTGTTGATGGAGGCCATCAAATTAAAGGGGGGAGGTTTGATCTATCTTTTTTGGCCACATGGACACTGAAGCCATGTAAGCATAATAAGTCATCAAAATCAGTTTCGAATGAAACCCAATTGAGAGAATGGGTTTGGTTATTTAGTTTGGTTTTTCCTTGTGTTATTTTAAATCGCCAGAGGAAGAAAGATAGGGTAGATATGAGTAGATAGAGGAGGAAGTGGTTGCATTTAGAGAGACACAGTCAGATCTTGCTACCAGTTGTAGGGCACAAGAAGAGCTATAACTCTATAACCACTATATCTCACTCTTTAATGAATCTTGTTTGTCTTTTGTGTTCTTATAGAAAGGCTCTCATGCGAGACTGTTGTTATTGTGATGTTTGAATTTCCATTCATTACAAATGTGGTGTAGCACATTAAATAATATGTTCAAAATTAATGGTATGCTCTGTTATGGGACATTTTATTTATGATGTCAAAAAACTCTAAGTACTTTGTGTATGTATCATGTTTTGAGCATTTAACTCTGTTTAGTAAGGAGGATGATTAGTTCTCAGGCATCTATTGAAATATGTTCTGTGGTTATACTTCCCTACTATAAAATCTGTTTAACAAGATCTTCCCATGCAAATCATTGAATTTCAGTATGGTTCTAGTTTAGGGATAAAACAGTAATGGAAGAAGAGGCAATCCTCCAATGATTTTGGTTTTGTATTTATAGCTTTTATAAAACCAATATAAATTGTTTTCTTTCATTAAAAAATAATGAGTAAGGATGGCCATATATAGTTTAAAGTAATACTCGAAATCTCTAGGACTTAATAGTTTATTACATCCGAATATATTGATCTACCTATGTGTGGGTTAGAACCCTAACATGTCCACCCCCTTAAAAATAGCCTTGCCCTCAAGTCTTGAGATGTGGAAATTGGTGCAGAATGGTAGTTGGTTCCCAAGTGGCATCTGTTGGATTCATATCTTTCCATTGGACTAGCACTTCCTTGATGGTTCTCTGATGTAGGCGACGCTCATGCTGGTCCAAAACTGCTTCGGGCTATAGCCAAATGGATCTTTCTTCAACTAACTCGAGAAGGTTGGTTTGAATTTGGCACCTAGTTCCAATCACCTTCTTTAAGCATGAAACATGAAAAATTGGATGTAGCTTCGACTGACTTGGTAGAGCTAACTAATATGCGACTTAACTAAGGACCATAAAATTTGGGCACTAGCTTCTGACAATGCTTAGCCTTGAGGGAAGTTTTCTTGTATGGTTGTAGTCGCAGAAACACCTAATCCCCTTCTGCAAATTCACGTTCAGAGCGACCTTGATCTTCTTGTTTCTTCATGCAATTTTGTGCCATGACCAAGTTCTCTTTAAGGGTACGAAGAATATCCTCTCGAACTATAAGTGTTTAGTCAACCAACTGGACCTTCGAGGTACCCGGTAAGTATGAGAGAACTAAAGGTGGCTTATGTCCATATACTGCTACAAAAGGAGTCATGGGAGTAGTTGTATGGTAGGAAGTGTTGTACCACCATTCATCTAGGGGTAGCCATTGAGCCCACTGATGTTGTTTTTTAGAGGCAAAACACCTCATATATGTTTCCAAACACTTGTTGACAACTTTTGTTTGACCATTAGTCCGGGGATGATAAGCTGTGCTGAGATGCAATTGGGTGCCTTGGAGCTTAAACAGTTCTTGCCAAAAATTGCTTGTGAAAGTTGGGTCACAATCAGAAACAATAGAGTGCGACATGCCATGAAGCTTGAAGAACTGGTCCATGAAAAATTGAGCCACCATGGATGCAGTAAATGGGTGTTAAAGAGCACATAAATGAGAATACTTGGAAAGGCAATCCACAACCACCATCATGACTGATTTATTCCCTGATTTGGGTAAGCTGGTAATAAATTCCATAGAGATATCCTTCCAAATAGTTGCTGGAATCGGAAGCGGTTGTAGTGTGCCCAAAGATTTGATTGTTTCTCCTTAGTTGCATTGACACACCTCACATTCAATGACAAAATTACGGATTTCTTGTTTCATACCATCCTAGAAAAAAGAACGTTTGACTCTATCATATGTTTTGGTGAACCCTGAGTGCCCCAATGTGGGTGTAGTATGAAGCTTAGAAAGTACCATGGATTTAAGCTTTGATTGTTTACTTAAATACAAATGGCCTTTGTATTAAATCTCATCCTAGAGCTAAGAGTACACTAGGTTAGTCAGAGCCTTGGTTTGCTATAAATGGATTAGATGTGAACTTTTGGGATCTTGAAGCCATTCCTGGTGCACAGCTTGGAGCCAATCAGGTACAATGAAGGAAAGAGAAAAAAGGGATCCTTCTTCTTCATATTTTTGGGACAATGCATCCGCCACTACATTGTCTTTTCCCTTCTTGTAAATGATCTCNGTAATAAATTCCATAGAGATATCCTTCCAAATAGTTGCTGGAATCGGAAGCGGTTGTAGTGTGCCCAAAGATTTGATTGTTTCTCCTTAGTTGCATTGACACACCTCACATTCAACGACAAAATTACGGATGTCTTGTTTCATACCATCCTAGAAAAAAGAACGTTTGACTCTATCATATGTTTTGGTGAACCCTAAGTGCCCCAATGTGGGTGTAGTATGAAGCTTAGAAAGTACCATGGATTTAAGCTTTGATTGTTTACTTAAATACAAATGGCCTTTGTATTAAAGCTCATCCTAGAGCTAAGAGTACCCTAGGGTAGTCAGAGCCTTGGTTTTCTATTACTGGATTAGATGTGAACTTTTGGGATCTTGAAGCCATTCCTGGTGCACAGCTTGGAGCCAATCAGGTACAATGAAGGAAAGAGAAAAAATGGATCCTTCTTCTTCATATTTTTGGGACAATGCATCCGCCACTACATTGTCTTTTCCCTTCTTTTAAATGATCTCATAATCATAACCAAAGAGCTTATTCACCCATTTTTGTTGCTCCTGGGAGGAAATGCATTGTTCGAGAAAGTACTTGAGGCTTTGATGGTCGGTCTTGATTTGGAAGCGTTGCCCCAAGAGATAAGGGCACCACAGATCAATGGCATGCAGAATAGCCAATATTTCCTTTTCATAAATGGGTTTGCCCAGATTCCTTTCAGATAGTTGCTTGCTGGTGAAGGCCAAAGGTTGACCCTCTTGCATAAGGACAACGTCGATTCCTTTCCCTAAGGAATCACATTCCAACACAAAGGTCTTTGTGAAATCAGGAAGGGCTAGAACCGAAGTGGTGCACATGGCCATCTTCAAGGTTAGAAAATCTTGAGTAGCGGCTGGAGTCCAAGTGAAAGAGTTCTTTTTTAGGAGAGAATTGATAGGTTCTACAATCTTTCCGTAGTTCTGAACAGACTTGTGATAATACTCGGTTAAGCCCAAAAATCCACGCAAGATTTTGAGAGTCTTTGGGTGTGGCCAATATTGCATAACTTCAATATGTTTTGGATCCACCTTGACGCCATCTTTGCCAACTAGATGACCCAAGTATTCTACTTTTGAGGCACCAAAAGCACATTTAGACTATTTCACGAAAAATTCGTGCTGGGAGAGGAGATGGAGAAATTGATCCACATGAGTAATATGGTATATCTAGGTTTTGCTATAGATGAGGATATCATCAAAGAAAACTAAGACAAAATGATGGAGAAAGGGATAAAAGACATGATTCATGAGGCTTTGGAAGGTGGAGGGGGCATTACACAAGCCAAAGGGCATGACCAAAAACTCAGTGGCCCTCATGACCGAAAAAGGCTGTCTTGGGAATGTTTACCTCTTTCATACATATCTGATGATAGCCCGAGCAAAGATCAAGTTTAGTAAATAATTGGGCACCACTCAATTCATCCAGGAGGTCATCAATGACAGGAATGGGAAATTTATCTTTAATGGTCAGTTTGTTGAGGGCACGGAAGTTAGGACACATTCTCCAAGTACCTTCTTTCTTCAGGACCATGACTATAGGAGAAGAGTAAGGGATCGTACTAGGGTGGATAATGCCTGCATTAAGGAGTTCCTAGACCATTTTCTCAATTTCATTTTTTTGTGAGAATGGGTGGTGATATGGATGGATATTGGGAGGAAGGCTTCCAGGTACAAGGGGAATAAAATGATCATGAACACTGCAGGAAGGAGGGAGGCCTTAGGGTGTGGAAAATACCATTTGATGTTTAGAAAGGATAGCTTGGAGGTCATGCAACACCAGGGGTGTCTCTCTAGCTTGAATGGCATGGAGTTGGGCAATGACACCAGAGTGACCTTTTTTGAGTAGCTTTTCCATGCGATGGGAACTAATGACCTTAGGTGAACCAANGTTTTTCTCCATTGCCACCATTGCCAATGTTCTTGATCTAGATGGAGAACACCATACCAGAGTTTGGCCAAGTCATTTGTAATGCCGTATAAAGAGAAATAATGTTCCATTTGGGCTACCCAACCCGTGGGGTCCGAGCCATCAAATTTGGTCATGTCCACCTATGGAAGGCATATGTCATGTTGAAAGTGATGGGACTGAAAGGTATGGGAATGGGAGGAAGTTTCTCCTTCATTCTTTGGAGGTGCTTCAGAGAAATGGTGATCTGTAGGGATCTTTAGTTTGGTGCAGAGTGATGCAAAGACAGATTCAAGTTGGGTGGTCAATTCTTGTTTGAATTCCTCCATTGAGGGCTTCATGGTTGTATTTATGGTAGCATTGATGGACGAATCGATGGAGGCAACAATAGCACTATGTTGTTTCACTTCTTTTTGGGTTTCGAGGAAACTAGATTGCATGGTGTTGAAGCGAGCTTCTAGGTCTTGGCTACGGGTATGGGCCATGAGGATGGGTGAACTGAAAAGGGGCAGGCGAGGTCAAACATTTTCCAAAAAATAATATGGATGAATTTGATAAGGGTAGAGAGATGAATCCAATGAAATAGGTCTCAAATAATGGTGAAAAAAATTCCAGACTTCTTTTTTTTTTTTTTTAAATACCTGCAGAGTTATACTCCAGTCTAAATAATACTGTAGTGATGAAATCCCCAAATGCTTAACCAGAAAGAGACGTGTATTTACTTGGCAACCTGAACACACTTGCACATAGATCTGGTTTGTTTTAATTTGATTATGTTTCTGTCCCCCAAGGTTTAGGTATTCAAGGGTTCTACAGATAAGGGTTTGACCTGTGTTATAGCTCTCTGATATATGTGTGGGGTNTCAAAGGACATTTATGATGAGGAAGTTGAAGCTAAAACCCCTGAGGTTACTCATCCATCTATTGTGTATCCTATGGAGTACTACACCAAACCTTTTGCCTTACCATATTGCTATCGGTCTAATTTTTTCTCCATTTTGATTAAAGAACCTCCAACAAAGGTTAGAGTCCACTCTTCATAATCACAAAGACTCTTTCCTACATCAACTAGTCTTGTTAAATTCTAAGGCACAGGATCAATTCGAGAGGTCAAGTGTAGTGGTTTGAGATATGTACTTCTTTTAGAATGTTTTGAACAAGAAACCTAATAAATAATAAGTAAAGAATACATACCTCCCTTACATTATTTGTATTGTCCTTGGTTGACGTAGTGTACTCGAATGACTACAAAGTGTCTCCAAATTAAGATTTCCCTTGCCACTTGCACCCACTTTCCCTTCTCTTCTAACCTTATATATACAATATTTCAACATTTCAATACATTCATCAATCCTCTAGTTGATCATGTTTGTCGAACTAAACATCCATATCATCTGGTTCATATAACGTGTTGTAAGGATTGATCATATCAACATCATCATAAATGTACTCATTTCCAAGCAATATATCTTCATCATCAAGATCTGCATTGCCTCCTACTAGTACACTTGGTTCGTCTCCTTCAGGCTCTTCATCTGAGACATCCRCTACATCAGCTACATGTTCCTTTGCATCATCTTCTTCTTYAAGATCATTTTCTTTCTCTACAATATTTTACTTTAGTGRCCTTCCTCTTGGATCATACCTAACAACAAATGACCAACCTACTTTACCTGGAACCTCTGAGTAGAAGACTTGTTCGCATTGGCTTGGAAGAACATAATGATATGTTCCTAGMTCAAATGACCTTGTATTAAMCATGGTAAATCCGTTATCATGTAGAATAACAGTTTTATCAGGATCACGTTCATTCATTCGTAGCATGTACCATTTGACGTCAAACAAAACTATTTTGAAGGATTTAAAGTCACACTCGATTATGTCCTCCAAATACCCATAGTATCGATTTTCAGATACTTCAGGATGTCTGTCACTTCTAGAGGAAACATTAGTGACCTCAAAGACTGCAGTTATCCCACAATCAAAAGTTTTCCTCTTTTCGTCCAACTTTGTGATGAAAAATTTACGACCATTGCACCACATAGCCTTGTGATGTTTCAACTGCAATATGCTAGACACATAAAACATATTTCACATAACTTGTAATGTATGGATAGGAAAAACACATCGACACTAACATTAATAATTTATGAAATAACATAATGAAATTATATTGAATGAATAACATACTTTCCTGTTTATCTTTCAAACCATGTGCTAAATCAATTTCCTGCTGCGTAAGATTGGTATCTCCATTATGATGATCTATTATAACCAATGTAGACACCCCTTCCCATGATAACCTACCTTCATGTTGTATGCATCTATCAATCCATACCTTTATTAAGTCAATATTGTTTGAAATTTATATATGTAGTGCATCCCACTCTCAACCAACTGTATCAGAAAATCATAATTCACCAATATATGTTAGTTAACAAGGTATAAAATATTAATAATTGATGAAATCATAGAAATTAAATAAGTATGATACACATAAAAAGGAAAATTCATATGTATTATAAACCTAACTACCTTTCACTTTCGTCATTCTACCTTTCCCCAACAGGTGCTCCCCTTCAAATTCTTTAATGGAGTTCACATCCCAAATGCAATCCACATGCATATTTGCAGCTAATTTAGGAGGATATTGACTAATATAAACCATTGATTGATATAGAATATATCTCTCCACCATAGANTTCTTATAAATTCAGCACATATGCATATAAATTGATCAACGAATAATAAAATTCATAACAGAATAAACAATTACGTAATTTAAAATACTTGGGTCTGATGCTAACCCTCCATTTTTTGCTTGTCTTGTTGACCTTCCTGTTGCTGCCTTGCCCAGCTTGAATCCACAGACCAACTCTGCCCAAAACCAAGT
>JZKD02S1097795.1:91503-122375 GCA_000966675.3 Picea glauca
TAGTTGATGATGTTGGTACATATTGATGAGTCATAGTTGATGAGTACTTGAAACATGATTGGTACATACTTGGTACATGGTTGGTTGAACTTGTTTATGGTACATATTGATTACATATTGTTTGGTACAGGTTGGTGCATGGTTGATGCACTTGTTTATGGTACAGGTTGATTACAGGTTGAGGTACAAGTTGATGCATGGTTCAGGTTTATTGTTACATGTTTACAGTGGTATATATCATAGTGATAGTGTGACAATGGTTCCATCATTCTACTTCTACTTCAGGGTGGTTGGACAAGGCAAGGACAGGTGGTTGTATCCACCTTCCGGTTGTAGCCGGAGAACATAGGGTTTGTAGCCTCCTTCTGGTTGTAGCTAGAGAATTGGGGAGTTGGAGATTCCCTTAAGTTGTAGCCTGAGAAATAGGGGGTTGGAGCCTACTTCCAATTGCATATAGAAAACAATGGAAGTTGGTGCTTCTAATGAATGTAATTCTTTAAGAAATATAATATAAATCATTCCATGTTTTTCTCACGATTTGCGTTTCCATGTAAAACACTAGTGTATTGTGTATGCGTGTGATTGTTCATTTCTTATTTCTCATTATTGGATAATAATTATACATTAATATAACACTTGGATTATTTGGAGAAAAATGATTATAAGTATGCTATTACTAATTCACCCTCCCTCTCAGTAATCCAACAGTGATAACGATTCAGTTTGTTGGGCTAATGGTTATAATGCCTCCAACTGTCATATTGCTTCTCCATGGAGAAGTGCCATGAAGTGTTGTACTGATATCCCAGCGAAGTTCAAATTCTAGAATCCTTCCTTCTGCGCAGTTCCTTATGGAACTTCCTGTAACTTCTCTATCTTTCCTTTTTTCTTATTGATATTTCTAGATTTCTTCCTGGTGATCTTCATCTCGATATTCCTCTTTCTATTCAGATTCTGATCTTCTCTAGGCATAGTAACTTAGCATTATTGATGGTCTTTACTAGGGTTCAAGGGAAATAATTCTTATCTGTCTGGTGTAGGTTCTCTACTTTCCTATACAGATAGGTGTCTCACATTCTCGTGTGTCCTTTCAACTTCGACATCCAAATTTCTGGTTCTAAATAACTTCGAACTATTTTCATGTTCTTCAATCAAATGTGTGATCCTCCTAGTCATGAAATCTTTTAATTCTTTCTTCTTCTTCTCTAAGACTTCCTCTTATTTTCTTCTGGCTTGATCCTTTTCGATCCAAGGTTTTCATAGTAACATAGAAAATGGGATGTTGTTCTCAATAAATTTAACAGCCTCAAAATCTTCTTTTGTCGAGGTTCCATGAGCACTCATAGATATCTAGGTAAGTATTCCACATAGGGTTAGCATATTTCCTATAAATAATCCTATTCCTCTCAATGAAGGAATCATAGCAGGCTTTCCTAAAATTTCCCAAGTTCTTTCTGTCATGATATTCACCTGTGTTTCCTAATCCAGAACGTAGACAATGTTGAAGTCTCCTATTCTTGTTTCTATGCATTCTTTTTCTTTGAAGATCTCTGGTAAGTTGATGCTTTTGTGACCTTTTAAGGTTTCTTTCATTTGCAATAGTACATTTTTTTATTCTTTCTGGGGTTCTTCCATGATCTTAGTTTCTTGATCTTTCTCAGGGTTTTCTTGTCTCATATTCATTCTTTCAACCTTAGCAATCATTCTAAGGAAATACAAAAATTCATGATCCATATCTTTACAACAAAGACAACTGGGTCTTCTACCATGGCATTCCTTAGCAATATGTCCTAGTTTTCTACAACTTTAACAAATATTTAATCCTCTCTTTCTCTTAAATGATCCCCATCCTTTTCTGTACTATGCACTAGGATCATGGTAGCTAACCTACAAAAAATTCTTTCTAGGATCCTGCATACATTTCTTAGTCCAAAAATTCTTTCTATGCATAGGAATAACATATCTCTCAATATTATTATCAGATCTACTCATATCAAATGTTCTTTTTTTCTATCTGTGCCCTAGTTTTCAGGCTAGGACAAAATTTATCAAACATACCTAGATCCATATTCTTGAAACAAAAATTTCCTCTTATATTACTTTTCTCAGAGAAAAAAGCTTTCAAATATTAAAATTTTCATTGTTCTTACCTCTTTCAGAGAACAAAGTGTTTAGATCTTACCTCTTTTATTTAGATCAGACTTCTCTTCTTAGCACAGAGATTCACAATCCAAGTAGAGTACTACACACCAGGGAAACAATCTATCCACAAATATTTCACAGTTTCAGGTCAAATCTTCACACAAAACTTCTTCTTCCTCTGTTCCCAACAATCACAGTTTCAAGTCCCGACAACGGAACCATTTGTTGGCATGGGGGAAGACCCAGGTTTCAATGCTACAAAAATGCACCAACAAAACCCTAACTACTGGCCCTTTCAGAAAAACCTGCAAAGTAGATGAAGTCTCACTTGAGGTAGAGGCAAGGGTGGTTCCAGGACTCCAATGTCTGCAACCTTAGTTGGGACACAAATCTGTGATTGTAACACCTTAACAAAGCACTTAGCAATTATGATTCATCAATATTTAGTCTTAGCTTATGGCGCAACTAAACCCTCATAACAGATCAACACAATATTCACATAGATTCAATAGAATCAAGCACTAAGCATACCAACATAGATCAGATCTAGCATTCATTGGCATTATTCATCACTAAGCTATCATATCATATTGATTTATCATCTAACATCACACTAAGCATTGAATCACATAAACAAAAGAACAACCAAGAAGCACAAAGCATTCACAACACAGGATATACGTAGTTCAACCCCTCCCTGGGGCTACGTCTACTAACTCTTTGTCTTCTTTATTATCTCTAGTCAATCAACTATATGCACAAAGACTCAAAGTCAACTCCGTAGAGGAAAAAATATCTATGCACCTTGCTAGATCTTCCTTCCTTGAGTAGATCTAGGCACAGAGCCTTCCACAGTCTATGCACAAAGAACTACAGATGAATTTCACTTAGCTTTGCAAGTCTCAACATACAACACGCACCAAGTCTCTTACAATCATTTGCACTTAGCACAACTTTCCACTGACTAGTCACTACTTCTTACATCACCTAGACTTCTATTTATACATTAAAAAATAGTCCTAAGCATGGGTAAACCCATGGGCTAACATCCCCATACCCATTACATAATCCCAAAACCCAAAAAGGCCCTAAAAAGGGGTCGAGATCCCGTGATATCCACTTCAATTTGCACTCCAACTTCGACAGCTTGGCGAAGTCCCAAAATGGTCAAAAATGGCCAAGGATCCTCAAAACTTGGTCAAGGGACAACAATAACATCAATACAAAGGTCCCACTAATGAAGATAAAAAAAATGATCAAATGTGTTTAGTTGTCACTAAAGATACTTAAGAGAGGAGGCCATTAGAACCACACAATCTATAAAAAGAAAAGAAATGAAATATA
Source organism: Picea glauca (assembly GCA_000966675.3). Lineage (NCBI taxonomy): Eukaryota > Viridiplantae > Streptophyta > Pinopsida > Pinales > Pinaceae > Picea > Picea glauca. The sequence goes on from JZKD02S1097795.1 coordinate 94,990, forward strand.
TAAGAACATGATGTAAAATGTACCTATGAATGGAATGTTTTGTCTCAAACTTCACTTGGTTGTGATTTCCAACTTATCCTTGTAAATTCAATCATAAGTTGACAAGGTGGTCATGACCACCAAAACAATTGCCAAATGTGGTAATTTAGGTGAAGCACCATGTATCATAAGTAGTGTAGCATTTAGTGAAACCCCTCTTTGGCTTGTAGAATTCAGAATCTCTATGTTAGAATTTAGCAAGTTTTACCTAAAAATAATGAAAGTGTGACTATCCATATGAATACATAAATGAGTTCCACTGCCTTTTATTGGAAAATTGGTTGTCATTGATGTCAACCCTAGAATAAGTCAAAAATCCTATAGAAGTGATGAGTGTATTTGAAGAAGTATCCAAAGTTCTCCCGTTATGGCATAGATGTAAGCAAGGCCCTCATGGGAACACACTTTGAATAAGTCTACAAGAAGCCCTAGAAATATGGATAAGTGGTTAAGAAGACTTGGAGGCATGGTCATGAAGCCCGAAGCTAATTAAAGAAAAATAACATGAAGGACATTGAAAATGAATTCAGAACCATCATAGATTGATAGTCGTTTTCATGTAATTTTCAATGACAGGTGGCACGCCACATGGTTCCTCACAGTTGAGAAGTTATTACCTCTTAAAGATGAAGCCCTAAAGTATGGTCAAGAATCCATAGATCTAAGGTCAAAGAAGTTACAATTTATCCCTAAATTCAAGTAAAGGAGAAAATTTCTTGCAAACAAGAAGTTACAGGTCGTCTCAAAGATCAAGTAAAGAAGTTATGTGTAAATGTATAAATACACATCAAGAACCTCTCATTTAATCACCAAGAAAGGATGTCATTTATTTGCACGAAGTAGTGGTGGTGTGTGAAGGAGGGAGTGCTGAGATTTGTATATTGGAGAAGGGTTTTAGAAAACCCTATTTTAGCAGATCATCATGGGTCAAGCATAGGGTGTCCCACAAGGGCCCCGCTAGTTGTTCAGTATTTTTCACATAAGGCCTCACTCGTTGCAAAGTATAGTCCCACGAGACTGAGAAAAGTTTAAAGAAGGTATTGTTCTCTTGATATTGAAGTTAAGGAAGGTTTGATGATCTGTGATCTCATGCATCAGGTTTTTAGATGTTGAAAGATATATTTTCCTCTATGTTTTGAGTCTTGTATCTTGGATATTATCACATATGATTTGAGAAATATCTTGGAGGTTATGGTATATTCTTAAGGCATATATTGGAGGTTATGACATTTTATTTGAGGAATATCTTGGATGGTTTGGAACATGCTTGAGTCTTGTATCTTGGATTCCTTTGCACATGTTTTGAGGTATATCTTGGATACTTTGGCACATGGTTTGAGGTATATCTTGGACACTTTGGCACATGTTTTGAGGTATATCTTGGATATTTTGGCACATGGTTTGAGGCATGTATTGAAACTTTGGCACATGTTTTAAGGAATATATTGGAGGCCTTTGGTACATGGTTTGATGAACATATTGATCATCTTGGTCGTATGATTTGGTGCATGTTATTATTGATCTTGGCATAAGATTTATGTGGTTGAACCAACTTTGATGATAATAATGTATCAATAACACTGACAGTAGTAGTGATAAGTTGATTCTCTCATTTATATTTTTGGGAGAAAGGAAGGGAAAGGAAAGGGGGTTGGTGCCTCCTTCCATTTGGAGATGGAGAATTTAGGGAGTTGGATCATCCTTCAGGTTGGATCCTATACACTAGGGGGTTGGAACCTCCTTCGAGTTGGATTTGGAGAATCTAGGGAGTTTGAGCTTCCTTCAGGTTGGAGCCTATAAATAGGGGGTTGATGCCTCCTTCATGTTGGTGTTGGATAATATTAGAAGTCAGTGCTTCCTGTGGATGTAATATTCAAGATATATATTAAAAACAATTCTATGGTTTTCTCCCATTTGGGTTTCCACGTAAAACTCTTGTGGAGTGTGGATATGTGGTTATATGTTGATGATATCTTGAATGCAATCATAAGTTATCAATAGTTGATAACTTAATGTTTGCATTTCATGGTTAAAAATGGTAAAAAGTACTCAATACCGATTCACACCCCCCTCTTAGTATTGGTGAATATTCCAAAAATTGGTATTAGAACATGTCCTTCATGAACAATCTAACCACTAGAAGGTAGATCATGGAGTGCACTAATAATGTAACACCAATATTTGATGGTCAAAATTATTCCTTCTGAAGAAGAAGGATGGATTTTGTTTTGCAATCACATGGATTTGATGTCTGGAAAGGAGTAATAGATGGATACATGATATCGGTCACTCCCCCAATAGATGGAGATGGAAAGAAACTTTGTTAAAAAAATTTGAAGGTTAAAAATGCTATTCTGAATGGCCTAGTTGATTCAGTATATGTCAAGGTTATGCATTTTGATTCTGCAAAGGATATTTGGGAAAAAATTCAAGATGTTTACAATGGATATGCCAAAGTCAAAGGCGCCAAGCTTCAAACTTATAGAAGTCAATTTGAACAACTGAAAATGAAGGAAGATGAAGATATTGCACTTATTTTCTACGAGTTGATGAAATAGTGAATGCTATTAAAGGATTAGGAGAAGAAATTAAACAGCCAATAAATGTTCAAAAGGTACTAACGTCTCTTCCAATGATATTTTATCTTAACATTTTGTCTCTAGAATAAAGAGAATATATTGATACATTGAGCATGGACTAGTTACATGGAGTACTTATAGTGTATGAAATGAGAACAGAGCAGGATAATCCATCCAGGAAGGAAGTGACTTTCAAAACATCCAAAAAGAAAAGAAATAATAAGCAAAATTCAAACTAAAAATGTAGCTATAGCGATGATTCAGATGAATATGAAGAAATAGCCAGCTTTGTAAGGAAATTGAAGAGAGGGACTGGAAAGTACAAAGTCAATATTACCTTAAAATGATTTAATTTTGGTAAAATTGGTCATTTTTCTGCTAAATGTCCTTATGCTAAGAATTCATATAATGATGAAGAAGAAGTTTCCAAGAAAGAAAATAAATATCAAAAAGGAAAAAATAAAGAAAATAAAAGAAAAACATTCAAGAAAAGCCTATACTCAAAAGAATATAGTTCTTCATATGATGAGGATAATTATAGTGACAATGATTCACAAAGAGTGCTCTTTATGGAAATGGAAGCCCAGAAAGGAACCCTTGAAAATGACAAAGAAGATTATGAAGAAGGAGAAGTGGATCTTGATGAAGAAATAATCAATGCTTTGAGTGAACTAAAAAGGAAAAGGTGGAAAAACAAGTCCCTCAAGGAATAATTTATCAAGTTAAAGGAAATTTCTCAAAATATTAAGAAAAATTATGAAGAGGCCCAACTGATTATCATAAATCTAAAGGTTCAGCTGGAAGAATCCAAAGTAATTGAATAAACTCTCAAAACATAGTTGGAAGAAAAGAAGAAAATAAATGAGTCTTTGGAAGATGAAATAGTATCACTAATAAAGGAACTTTATAAGAAGGATCGTCGATAGAAATTCAGTAAAAACAACAAAATATTGAATGAAATCATCGACAGTCAAATCACATGCGATGGAAACTTTGAACTAGGATACAAACAAACTCATACCGACGAAGTTTCAAGATCCACAACAACAGAAAGAGAAGCAAAACAAAAGAGTTATGTAGAAGTCATCAGAGGTCCCATAAAAAGGGAAGAATGCAATCCTTCAATGGAAAATATTCAGGTAATGGAGATCATTCAAGAAGAATATAATCCAATCAAAGGAATGTGGAATCATCAATCAACAATGGAAAGGAATGAATGCATAAGAGGTATGTATCCAAGAAGACCTTCTACCTCCAGGAATAAAAGAAGATTCAATCATTTTGAAGGAAACGATAGAAGAGAAGATCMTGATCAGYTAAGGAATGAATTCAAAAGGACTACATCAGAAATAGGATCACTTACTTCCAGGTATCAATTTTTTTTTCCTGGTTATTGTTTTACTTGTAATAACTTTGGACATAAAGTTGTAGCTTGCATCGTGTATGGAAGAAATGTTCAAGCAAGAGATCTTTATGTGCCCCCCTACAATATTGAATGTTACAAATGACACAACTATAAACACTTATCTCATTATTTTAGAAGAATGATGAATCCTTCCATGAAGGAAAACACTAATATCATGTACAAGAAGGTTTGGAGAAGAAAGAAAACAAGAAGAGTAGGTGAATGAAGAAATCCCATAGATCATACTCATAGGATTTGCATATGTACGAGATTGTGATCAATCTACAGGTAAAGAGGAAGATGTAAGAACTCAGAAAGATGACCCTACAATAGAACAACTTTATATATTGTTATAAGAAATCTAGCTAGGAGACTCTCATAATGTGAATGTTGAATAGGGGGAGTATAAGCAACAGTTTTCAGAACACATCCCTATGCAAGTATGAAGGAGTCAAATGAAAGTTACGAGGAATATAATTGGCACACTTTTGAGTTAGAGATTCATGATCATATAGAGGATTCCAAGCATATATTCAAGCATGGATATATTCATTACAGAATGTTGCAGACTTGTATAGTTTGATTTGAAGATAGAGAAAACTAGTGTACATATTTGATTTAGCTTGAGAAGCAGGAATATGTGGTGATTAGTTGTAGTAGAGAAGTAAAGTGACATATGGGTTAGAATTGTATCCAGTTGAGTAGATGAGTCATGGACAGTTTTGTGACATTAGGACAAAGATGAATTCATGAGATATTTAGAAAGTTTAGAAGAAAATACTTGACATGAACAAGAGAAGATACATGACAGTGGATGAAATCATGAGCTCAAGAGGAATGTTCAATAAATAATATGACTAAGAAAATAATCATATTGACAGGTGGAACCAACTAGTCAGAGGATGGAAATTCATGATTTACACAACAAGAAAAGGGGAGAGAAACTGTAATGAGAATATTGGTGAATGATTATTTCATTGATGCCATAATAGTGAATACATGATAAAACATAAAGAATTTAAGTCAAATGATGAAGGAACTTTGACATGAACACTTTTAACATACATGGGTGGATTGCACCAGGAAGTACCAATTGACAAGAAGCCCTAGAAGAGAGGAAAGTAAGCACATACAAGAATCCACACATATATCTACACAACATCTTTCAAAGAAGACAGGGGGAGATAAATCGTCAGGGGGAGTTACCCTTTTCCATTGATGTTAAAGGGGGAGAGAAATATCATAATCATGAATATAGGAGGAGAAATGATCTCAAGGCGATTATGATTGTTTCCATCAATGGAAAATGGGGAGATTGTTGGAAAATTTATTGTCATTGATGTCAACCCTAGAAGAAGTCCAAAAGCTTATGGAAGTGATGGGTGTATTTTAAGAAGTCTCCAAAGTGGTCCCCTTATGGTGTATCTTTAAGCCTGGACCTCATGGGAAGACACTTTGAAGAATTCTACAAGAATCCCTGGAAATATGGTTAAGTGTTCCAGAAGCCTTGGAGGCGTGGTCATGAACCCCAAAGTTAATTAAAGAAAAAGAACATGAAGGACAAGGAAAATGCATTCAAAACCATCATATATTTATAGTCCTCATCATGTCATTCTCAATTATAGGTGGCATGTGACGTGAATCCTCATGGTTGAGAATTTATTCCCTATTAAAGATGAATCCCCGAAGTATGGTCAAGAATACCTGGATATAAGATCAAAGAAGTTACAAGTTGTCCCTAAAGTCAAGTAATGAAAAACAATTGTTGCAAACAAGAAGTTATAGGTCAGCTCAAAGATAAAGTAAAGAAGTTACTTTGAAGGGTATAAGTACACATCAATAACATGTCATTTAATCACCAAGAAAGGATGTGATTTCTTAGGAAAAGTGAAGTAGCAGAGTTGTGTGAAGGAGGGAGTGATCGGAGCTTCATATTGGAGAAGGGTTTTTAAAAAAACCTATTTGATCAGATCCCCATGGGTCAAGCATAGGATGTCCCATGAGGCCCCCACTGGTTGTTCAGTATTTGTCATGTGAGGCCTCGCTCGTTTCCTAGTCCAGCCCCGCAAGGATGAGAAAAGTTTTAAGAAGGTAATATTCTCTTGATGTTGAAGTTAAGGAAGGTTTGATGATCTGTGATCTCATGCACTAGGTTTTTAGATGTTGAAAGGTATTCTTTTCTCTATGTTTTTAGGCTTGTATCTTGGATATCATGGCATATGTGTTGAAGCATATCTTGGAGGTTATGGTATATACTTGAGGTATATATTGGAGGTTATGACATATGCTTTGAGACATATCTTGGATGGTTTAACACATGCTTGAGGCTTGTATCTTGGATACCTTGGCACGTGGTTTGAGGTATATATTGGATACTTTGGCTCATGGTTTGCCATATATCTTGGATACTTTGGCACATCATTTGAGTTATATCTTGGATATTTTGGCACATGGTTTGAGGCATGTCTTGAAACACTGCACGTGTTTTAAGGCATATCTTGGAAGCCTTTGGTAAATGGTTTCATGGACATATTGATGATATTGGGAATATGATTTGGGGGATTTAATTTGTGATATTGGCATAATATTTATGTGGTTGAACCAGATTTGATGATAATGGTTTATCAGTATCAGTGTCAATAACAGTGACAGGTTAATTTTCTGAGTTATAATTTTGAGTGGGAAGAAGGGGAAAGGAAAGGGGGTTGGAGCCTCCTTCTAGTTGGATATAGAGAATATAGGGAGTTGGAGCTTCCTTCAATTTGGAGCTTGTAAACTAGGGGTTTGGATCCTCCTTCCAGCTGGAACTAGAAAATCTAGGGAGTTGGACCTTCCTTCAAGCTGGAGCCTCCTTTGAATTGGAGCTGGAGAATTTAGGGAGTTGTATTTTCCTTCAGGTTGGAGCCTATGAAAAATGGGGTTGGTTCCTTCTTCTAGTTGGTTTTGGATAATATTGTAAAATGGTGCTTAAAGTGCATGTAATATTCAAGATATATAATAAAAATTGTTCTCTGGTTTTGTCCCATTTGGGTTTCCGCATAAAACTCTTGTGTATTTTGTATCTGTGGTGATATGTTGATGATATATTGAATGCAATAATAATTTATATATTTTTTATAAATTAATGTTTACATGTTATGGTTACAAATGGTAAAAGGTTCTCAATACTGATTCACCCCCCCCTTCCTCTCAGTATTGGTGAACATTCCAACACCTTCTAAATAAGGACATGTTCCCTTTCTTTGTAGTGAATTATTGGAGATGAGAAACCACATTAGGACCACATGGAAATGAGATATATCTCATTTCTAAATCAATCCGCCAAATATGTAAGAAAACCCATAATGGGAAATGATAATGAATCACCCACTTGTACTATATTAACCCCTATTGCTCGATATTTGGAGAGAGGTTAATATATTTATTATAGTATTAAATCCTTTGTAGTATAGTAGTTAAATGATTTCACTATTATGACTTTTTCATATCATCTACATAAAGACTAACATTGGAATTACAATTTGGAGAATTTAAAAAGATTTTAAATTTTGTATCTTTTAATGGAAGGAAAACTTCTTGCAAAATATATAATAAATAGTATACAATGTAAAATTGTCAATGTTAATGATGGTTCTTGACTTAATTGAGATATCAAGAAAGGGAAATAAATTTAAATGTATTTCTATATCAGATATTTTTTCCTCTAACCATTCCATAATTAGAGGAGACCTAAACTACATGTCATCTTCTTTTATAGAAATTCGGGGTCCATCTGCTAGATCAAATCCACTTGTTGAATATTTCAAGTTCTTCAATGAACACCACTCTTATTGATATTCAATTGATGGAATTAAAGACAACTAGGTCTAATCACAACCAACAAATAAATGTGATTTCCAAGAGGTTGGACAAATGGCTTATGAAGGACCCATTACTTATTTCATTAGACAAATTCAAATCATATGCCTTGAAATGGGGTGACTCAGACAACTTGCAAACTTTTTTGAATTTAGGAATACCTACTTTGAGTAATGAAAATTTCCATCTAGCACTATCCCTTTGAATTATCTACCCTAGATTCTATTATTGAGAAGGCTAGATAGAGATCCTCACAAGTCTATTATTTCTTATATGAATTTTGGAAGGCGTTTGACATTATTCCTAGACACTTATTCATTGAATAGATTTGTTCCTTGAATGTACCTTAGTTATGGGTGAAACTTACAAGCCTGAACTTAAGTATAAAACCTTATTCCATATAAGTCCTATTTTGACACTTATTCCATCCTCGCCAAAGAAAAAAGTGTGAATCATGTCAAGCCCAATGTTCACATGTGATTATTATGATCGTACTTGGCACATGCATTTTGACGATGTCTATTCAGGTGAAGGATGTGAATAAATTCAATCATATTGTCATTAACTATGTTTTCTCATTGGATGAAGTGAAGGTACAAATGAATAGGTACTTATCATACCTATCATCCTTGAGCAAGGGGATTTCTGTAAGGAGGGGGGGAGATGTAACATCCTGAGCATCCAACTGGGGTATTCCACATAAAATTTTCAAAAAGTATAAAAAAGTAAAACATATAGAAACTATACAAATGTATAGATTCATATAGAATAATAATAAAAATACACATGCAACACACGTAGGAAAAACCCATAAAAATAAATGTATAAATAATAATGTAGCATGTAATTTAACACATAATTGACACTTATCTTGGTAAAAATATCACCAATTGCATGTATACCTTCGACATTCCTCCCATCCTTAGACCACACTACTCAAAACTCTTAGTAGTGGGTCACCCCTGAGCTGGGAATAAACTCCACCTGGGTATAGGAATTCCTAACCAGGATGATGTATCTCAGACAACAGAAAAAAATATGTCATAGGTGCCAATTCAAACTAACAACCTACAGTCCCTCATTCCCCACATGCCTATCCCACCCCAGGAAATGTGCCCCTTCAATTCTCAATAGTCCTTCAAATTCCACACTTCCTTTTCGAGTCTTCAATAACAGGCTAGACAGAAAGTCTCAGAGCCCTGTAGCTATAGTTTGGCACCTTCAGGAAATAAATTCCCAACAATTATCTCACCTAGAGAGAATTTCTCACGGGATTGAGAACCCTCCTCTTCAATATCCTATGGGCCTGACAACCCAGTTCTTCAATCCAACTCTTAAGTTAACCAAGTACAGGTATGTGTATGGTACTAGTTCAGGTAAATTATAGGTACACTGCTAGTAATAGAAAAGTGCAGAGGGCAACTGAAATCTACGAGTGAAAAATAGTGGATTGTTGGGAAAATGAAATAAGTACCAAATATATGTATGCATGTTCCCAACTTGACACTTGTCATATTGAGAGCTACTTTGGCCCACTTGTCCCCGTCCTTGGAAATTAGGATAAAAAAATTATCCATACTTTATACTTTAAGAAATATTAATATAATATTCCTTTTTGGCTTAAGCTCCCTAGGTTAGTCCCTTATCCTTAACATTTACCCCCCTTTCCATAACTAGTGGAGTTTAGTCCCCCGTACTCTTTTACATGGTTGGTCTGCCACAGTGATGTGTTTTTCATTAATATTTTCATGTGAATAAATTTACGTTTACAATACAAATATATTGTCCTTTCTATATCACTACGGAACAACCTATGTACATTTGTATTTAGATTTACAGTTGGGGTTCAGCCTAGGGTTATTACATTCCCCTCCCCCTTATTTATTCAATGTCCTCGGTGCAATATATACACATATAGAAACAACATTTCAAAAATCCTAAAAACGATGTGGGTATTTTGCCTGCATAGCATCCTCGTGCTCCCAAGTTACATATTCAAGACCATACCAAGTCCATTGGACCTTTAATAGATCTATGGATCGATTCTGAAGTTGCTTGATCTTCCAGTCCAATGTGCACATCAAATCCACTTGAAAGGTGCTTTCTTGCTCCACCTGAATCACATTCCAATCAATGACATGATTAGCATCAGGTATATACGTTTTGGGAAATGATACATGGAATACATTATGAATAGACATTGATCCAGGAAATGCAAGAATGTATTTTAAAGGCCCAATCCTCTCTAGTATTTCAAGCAGCCCACAATAATGAGTTGCCAACTTTGAACAATTTCCAAACTTCGGGGAACTTATGTTGGCCTTTACTTTCAAGAATACATGGTCACCCACTTTAAATTCCATGTGATTTCTTCCCTTACCATCATAGCTTTTCTTCCTGTCTCGAGTATCCTTTAAATTATGTTTTATTTTCAACATTTTTTCTTCCATTTTTCTGAGTAATTATGGCCCAACCACTACTCTATCTGTTGGGTTGTCCCAACTTACTAGTGTGTTACACCTTCTACCATAAAGTGCCTAAAATGGGCTCATCTTTAGAGATGCTTGGTACCCATTTTATAAGAAAAATATACTAAGTGTAGGTAGTCTTCTTATTTTGATGGTTTATCCATCACATACATCCTCAACATATCCTCAATCACTTGATCACCCTCTATGTTTTTCCATCTGATTATGGATGATAAGTTGTGCTAGAATTCAAATTTGTTCCAAATCCCTTAAATAATCCTTTTCAAAATTTTGATGTAAATTTTGGATCTATGCTAGACACAATTGTCTTGGGTATACCATGTAGTCTATCAATTTCTCTCATATAAATATCAACAATGTTGGTTTCCTTGTGAGTGAGCTTTACTAGAACAAAATGGGCATCTTTAGTAATCTTATCCACCACTACTATGATAGAATCACGCTGCTTGTTTGTTCTGAGAATTTTGGTGATGAAATCCATTGTTACAACTTTCCATTTCCACTCAGGAATGTGTAATGGTTGTAGAAAACTGGCTGGGTGTCTATGCTCAGTGTTTTCCTTTTGACACTCCAAACATTTGGAAATAAAATCATCAACTTATTTCTTCATGTCTGGCCAATAATATTGGCTCTTGATAGCTGCAATATTTTTCTGATAACCTGGGTGCCCAACATAAGGTACATTATGAATTTCTCTCAATATAATATTTTTCAATTCCTAGGAATTTGATACATAAATTATGCCCCTGTACATGAGAATTTCATCATTTTCTAGCTTATAGTCTTCAATTTCCAGCTGGAAAATACCTTGATGTTATTTTGTTAATATTTCCATGTATTGTGAATCTGATTTTGCAGCATCTAAGATTCTATTTTTCAAATATTATTGGTACATGCTAATGGGTGTAGCATTCAACTCATGCAACCTTCTTCTAATTGCATCAACCACCTTGTTCTTTTTCCCTTTGATATGATTTACATCAAAGTCATATTCACTGAGAAATTCTAACCACTTGCTTTGCCTAGAATTTAGAGTTGGTTGTCCAAATAAATATTTCAAACCATTATGGTTTTTCCTCAACTCTAACCTTTTCCCCATGAGGTAGTGCCTCCACATATTCAAGGAAATTACTATGGCTTCCAACTACAAATCATGAGTATAATAGTTCCTTTCATTCTCCTTCAACTTCCTTGATTCAAAGCATACAACATACCCATTTTGACTAAGGAATCCACCAATCCCTTCTTTAAATGCATCAGTGCATACAATGAAGTCTTCATTTGGATAAACAATCTTTAGTATTGGATTAGTTGTTAATAATTGCTTCAAGTGCTGGAAAATCTTTTCACAATTCAATGTCCACTGAAATTTCATCCCCTTCTTTTGCAAGGAAGTGATCAGGTGTACAATCTTTGAGAATCCTTCAATAAATATCCTATAGTAGCCTACAAGGGCCATGAATGATATGACCTATGTCACATTCTTTGGTGTTGACCATCCTCTAATGGCCTCAATATTTTAAGGATCCACTTCTATCCCTTCCTCTGAAATGATATGTCACAAATAATGAATTTGTTTCTAATAAAATGAGCACTTACTAAATTTGGCACTTACTAAACTCTTAATGTCCCATCCTTCTTCCTCACAAATAATACCGGGGAACCCCAAGGCGACACACTTGGGAATATATACCCCTTATTTAGAAGCTCTTCAAGTTTCATTTTCAATTCCTTCAATTATTGTGTACTCATCCTATAAGGGGTCTTGGATTTTGGGGTTGCTCCAGGCATCAGATTGATGAAGAAATCAATGTCGCTTTCAGGGGGTAATCCTGGTGTTTCTTTAAATACACATTCAAACTCTTTTAGGAATTCATAATCTTGAATATTTGACACCTTATCTTTATGTGTCTCTTCCATATGTGTTGCAAATATTTGACACCCCTTTCTGTAACTTTTCTTCAACTGCAATGCTGAAATTTGTATGACAATTATTGCCATGGGAATTCCTTGTAATATCCTTAGGTTCCCTTCCTCATCCAAGAAATTAAATGACTTATTATAATATTCTAGGATAACATGGTGTTGGTCCAACCAATCCATGCTAATTATACAATCATAGGAACCTAAAGGTATGATGTTCAAATTTTCCCTAGTGCTCAGTCCATTCATGTCCATTCGACATGCCTTAACCATTTCATTAATTTTTCTTTTAACTCTGGTAGCTAGTTGCACCAACCAATATTTTCCAAGCTTGATTCTTGGAAAATGCAATCTTTCCACAATCTTATGATCTATATAACTATTACTAGCTCCTGAATCAATTAAAATATAAATGGTTTTATTGTTTATATTACATTCCACTTCAATCATATGTGAATGAAAATTAGCTTGCTTGTTGTCTAGGGATGCATATATCCTAGGTACATTTCTTCCCATGTATTCCATTGTATCATCTTGTTGTACATTGTGAACAGTCCTCAATTTTTCACCTCTATAAGGACAATCTCTATACCTATGATCTCCCCCACAAACCCAACATTGAATAGGTGGTTTCCTTGGTCTTTGTCCCCATGTCTCGATCATTCTGGGTTCTCTAGAAGTTGGATGTCCCTGAGGATTATTTATAAATAATGGTGGCCTATTCCCATTTTTCCTCTATTCCATCTTGTTTTTCTTCTTATCTTCCTAATATTTTTAGAAATTTGGCCTTCCTTTATGTTGATCATAAAGTAATTTATCTCACCTTATGGTCTCCTCCACTGTTTTTGGATCATCATATTGTATCTTGTCACTGATAAATGATGGAAACCCACTCAAATACCTATGAATCTTAACTAGCTCTTCCTTGATGAAATAAATATACTTTATCATTTCTAAAAACATTCTTTCATATTCATCTATGGTCATACTCCCAAACTTGAGTTCAAAGAAATCCTTCATTTTCTTGTCACAATATCTCTTAGTCAAGTATTTCTTTTGAAAATACCTCTTGAATTCCCTCCAAGTAATATTTTTCTCATCAATGTGTTGCACCTGCACAAATTGGTCCCACCGCATGGATGGCTTTCCCTTGAGTTGATAGATGGAAATTCTTCCTTTTGCATGTGAAGAGTAATATGCAAATTAAAATAATTCCTCATTCCTAGCATCCATGTCTCTTCATCTTCATCCTTCTTGTGCTCACCATCAAATGTAGGAGACTTGATTTTTTTCATTTCTCCTTGTAGATCATCCGTCCAAGACTTCATTTTATTTTTCCTAACAGGGGATGGGCTTGAGCTACTATGTGCTCTCCTAGTGGAATTCCTTGGGGAGTGATGGTGATGTCTGCCAACACTTCTTGTTCTTCTCCTCTCATCATGAGACCTGTGACTCTGTTATTTTCTTGACTCATTCTCCTTATCCATCTTCTTTTCTATTATGTCCAAGCTCTATATTAACTTTATGCTAAAGCCCTCCTACTGCTCCTTGGATTTCACAAGCCTCTCATTATCATATTTATAACTTTGGACCTACCAAGTTCATGCTTTCTTCCTTTCCTTCTCCATGTCCATTTGAGTTTGTACCCTCATTACCCATATTGATATACATCCCTTTGATCTCATATTCATGGTTGTAAGCCCCCTTGTGTATCTTCCATGATTTTGAACTCTGCTTTGATCCTATTCTGATCCAGTTGTTGTTAAGTCTGCAAAATGTGCAACCAACAAAACTTTTTAGGCTAATTGATTTAACAAATTCATGAAATTATGTACAATTTTGGTTCAATAATGCATCATAATTCTTTCTTCTGATTTCCTGAAAAATTGACTACCCATATCAATTTTATGGGTGAATAGTTATATTATACTATCCAATACCTTTCCAATTCATGATTCCATGCTCAATTCTGAATCTTGAGTAGAAAGTTATGGTTATTTGAAAATTGTCCATTAATTCTTACCATGTGTTCTATTGTTGAAGCCTCTTGGATGTTGTGCCTGGTATTCACTTTGTCCTTTCTATTAGGGAAATCCTTGTACATGTGATCTTATTTTGGAGCCAAATTATCTCTCTGATCCATGTTGGATCCTCTCTTGATGTACACAARCCCTTTTTATTTCTTTATGCAGGTCCAACAAAACCTGTGAGTGCTTTACTCTAATCACCTATCACCTAAAATCAAAACCATAGGCACTAGCCCATTTTCTTCAGTGGAAATATCAYGTGACCATGGCATATAAACAAGATCTCAACTAAAWTTTTTTATCTGGAGCTTCGATACTTCAACGCTCCATRAGCATTCACCTTTTCAACACTCCAATCTCATAGAGTGGTTACCAATCGAATTTGGTCATAAAGTGACTTTGACTGGAGAGTGTAGGTATTCTCCCTATCCTTCCTCTCTCCAAACTCTTACAGATAGATATAATGGACTTCAAAGATTATCTTGCCTCCTCCATGATCTATGGTGGAGATTCACTTCATAACTCCCAACTAGATGGAGTTTCCATGACTCCAACACACAAATATTCGGCACTGCCGAACTGGCGAACTCTTGAAGAGTTCATGGATCAACAGTCCACACTTTTCTCCTTGATCTACAACTAAGATCAAATATGGGACTCCAAGACTTGGGGCTTCAGAAGTTTCCTGACTCCAACACATACTAGCTCCCAGATAGTCAAACTCCGAACTAAAATCAATAACTCACACTCCTCTCATAGCCAACAACTGTGATTAACTCTAGGATTTGGGATTTGGGGATTCTCTCTCCAAATTACCACCACACTTACGAACTACTAAATGCCAAAATGAAATCAACAACTCACACTCCTTCCAGAGCCAATAACTGTGATTAAATCTAGGCTTCAAGCTTCGGGGTTTCTTGCTCCATACAATCACCACATTCTCAAACTATTGAACGCCAAACTAAAATCGACGAATCACACTCCTCCCACAGCCAACGACTATGATTAACTCTGGGCTTCAGGATTTCTCACTGAAGAAGACCACCACACTCCCGACCTATCGAACATGGAACTGAAA
The DNA here is from genome assembly GCA_000966675.3 of Picea glauca. Taxonomy (NCBI): domain Eukaryota; kingdom Viridiplantae; phylum Streptophyta; class Pinopsida; order Pinales; family Pinaceae; genus Picea; species Picea glauca. The sequence goes on from JZKD02S1097795.1 coordinate 110,391, forward strand.
TTGATGGCTCACACTCCTCCCACAACCAATGACTATGATTAAATCCAAGCTTTAGGATTTGATGTTTCTTTCTCCAGACAACCACCACACTCCCGAATTGCCAAATGTCAAACTGAAATCGACGAGTCACACTCCTGCCACAACCAATGATTGTGATTAAATATGGGATTTGAAGTTTCTTGCCCCAAACGAACACCATACTCTCGAACCTCTGAACACTCACCTAAAATCAACAACTCACACTCCTCCCACAACCAACGATTTTGATTAAATCTAGGCTTCGGTCTTTGGGGTTTATCGCTCCAGATAATCACCACACTCCTAAATTATCGAACACCAAATTGGCAAAGAGCAGAGATCTATGGCTGATACTCTCCTTTGATAATCGACTAGGATTAAATCTGGTACTTCGGAGCTTCGAGAATTTTCACACCAAAATAATTTTCACCCACAATCCTCCAGATAGCCAAAATTCTGAATATGTGGAAATCTAAGGACATGTGTACCCAACAATCGACGGTCATGATTTACTCTGGAATTCAAGACTTTGGGGAATTCTCCACTCTGTGCAACCGCAACCAAATTATCCATGAGTAATGAATCGTTGAACCCCTTGGGGATCCAACGACTCGTACTCTCCCAGTGATGTACAATGTAGATTCATTCTGGGACTTCGTAGCTTCCGAGATTTGTTCTCTTGGCGACACAAGGGTCATTTTTTCCCGAAGTGTCAAATATTTGAATTTTGAGATCTACGACTCACGTTCCATGATGGGATCTACGACTAATATCCACTCTCCTTTGGCCAAGACTTATGTCCCAAGAAATCTAATCGATAGATCTTATTCTCTTTCGCTTATATCCAATGGCTGGAATCTGATCTCCTCTTCCATGCTCTCTACTCTCATTTGGGTTTGATCCAATGGTCTAGATCTAATATTGAATCCCAAATCAACGGGTGTTGTGGTTTCTCTCCTCCGCGGCTCCACTTCCCTCCAATGAAGGATTTCTCAATCTTTCAAAGGCTCAACCTTTGATCTCTCCACTACATAGTTGACTCCTTGGCCTCTGTTTTCTTTCTTGAACTGCTACACCTCCTGAGATTTCAAACATAGTCAAAGTGTTCTCTCAATGCCCTCCTGGCACCCTATAACTTCAAATTCAACCACTTCTAGGTATGAATTTTCTAAAACATATATTAAATTAAGGATATCTCACCACTTGGCCAAAATTCTCAAATTTCCCATGAATTTAATAACAAAAATTGGGGATTTTTCCCAATTCCATGAAATTTCTTCTGATTTTTACCAGGGATGCATTGTAACTTGGAATTTGGCCACCTTGAAATCAATTCTTTGTGAAATTTCTCTTAAGTTTCAACTTGCTCAGCCCATCCAGGATCAGTGTTGAAAATTAAATCTTTGATACCATACTGTAGCATCCCCACCATCCAACTGGGGTATGCCACATAAAATTTTCAAACTGTATACAAAATTAAAACATATATAAACTCTACAAATGTACAGATTCATACAGAATAATAATAAAAATACACATGCAACACACATAGGAAAAACCCATAAAAATAAACGCATAAATAATAATGCAACATGTAATTTAACAAGCAATTGACACTTATGTTGGTAAAAATATCACCAACTGTGTGCAGACCTTCCACATTCCTCCCAAACTTAGACCACAGTGCTCGAAACTCTCAGTAGTGGGTCACCCTCAAGTTGGGACTAAACTCGACCCAGGTAAAGGAATTCCAAACCAGGCTAGTGTATCTCAGACAACAAGAAAAACTCCATCAGAGGTTCCAATTCAAACTAACAACCTATAGTCCCTCATTCAACATATGCCTATCCCACATTAGAAAATGTGTCACTTCTCTACTCAACATTCCTTTGACTACCACACTTCCTTTATGGGGCTTGAACAACAAGCCAAATAGGAAGTATCAAATCCCTATAGCTACATTTTGGCACCTTCAAGAAATCAATTATTACCAATTCTCTCACCTAGAGAAAATTTCTCATGGGCTTGAAAACCCKTCTCTTCAATATCCCATGGGCCTGACAACCCGCTTATTTAGTCCAACTCTTAATTTAACCAGGTACATGTATGAGTATGGTACTGGTTTGAGAAAGTAAAGGTACATTGCTAGTAAAATAAAAGTATGGAGGAAAACTAAAATCCATGAGTGAAAAATGGTGGAATCCTGGGAGAATGAACTAAGTCCCAACTATATGTATGCATGTTCCAAACTTGACACTTGTCATGTTGAGTGCTACTTTGGCCCGCTATTTCCCATCCTTAGAACTTAGGATAAAATAATTATCCATACTTTATACTTTAAGGAATATTAATATAATATTCCATTTGGCTTAATCTCTCTAGCTTATCCCCTTTTCCTTAACGTTTAGCCCCCTTTTCCTAACTAGTGGATCTTAGACCCCCATACTCTTTTACATGGTTGGGTTGCCGCATTAATGTGTTTTTCTTTAATATTTGTATGTGAATAGAGTTATGTTTACATTACAGATATACTCTCCTTTCTGCATCCTGACTCACCAACCTGAGTACATTTTTATTTACATTTACATTTGGATTTCAACCTAGGGGTGTTACAGGAAGTGTTATGAAGTCCAACACATACAATAGGGAAATATCAACTAGAGGTGAAAATGTTAGAATTAAATTGTGTAGGCACATGGAATCATTTCTTGCTCAAGGAGGTTCATTTTCATATGACAATGCGAGCAAAGGTGACGTTGAGATTCCATTTAGGTACAAACATCTATTGAGACCATGGGTACTCAATGAAATTCCTCAGTTGGACATTGAATTCTATGTCAAGGAGACAATTTATCACATTGCTCCATCATCCATACATGGTCTAGGTATATTCTCCATGTATGGCATAAAGGTGAAATATGGATCACTTGTTGAGTTGATGGAGTATGTCGTGTTGAATTTGTAATGGTGACTCAAGAACATGCAGTTTATTTTCAATTTAGCATTAACTTGAACCATAAAGAATGAATCAATACAATAGATATAATAAACCAATATCACAAGAAGAATAACCATGCACGGGACATAATAAGTTATCCTAGGAAAACCCTTCTCAAACAAGGGAAAAACCCAACAACCCTTTTTATATTTCCAAGAGAAGAAACCCTCTCCACAAAAAAGTATGGGTGCCAACAAAGGTGGCTCTCAAGACAAAACCCTGGCACACACAATAGGGTGCTCTATGACCAAGAAATATAGTGCAGGAGAAGTGCACACCAAATTTCATCTCTCCAAGTACAAGGCAACGTGTTGTGTGTTGTGAGTGAGATAATCCTCAATGGGGATCTATCTCTCTAATATATACATGACCTAACTCAATGAATAGACATGTCTCTTCATTGGCACAATAGGTCCAACTTGTACAACTCAATAATACAATTATTATTTTACATCATATGATGTGTCTTTACATAGTAGGGACGACTTGTAACCTTCACAATACAAATTAGGGTTTTACAATAATCTTACTCTTAGACAATATAGAAAAGGATCTCATGAACATCCTCTAGTGATCTGCCACTAGGGACAAGTCCACATTTTCTCATCCACAAGGGAAACCATTCTCAACACATCAACTCAACTAAATCCATAGGAGTATGAATTGGAGAGCCATCTCAAATTGACTCAACTAAGTCCATAGGAGTACGAAAAAATACCAAGACAAGTCATCTCAACTCAGTCCAGAGGAGTATGACTCACCTATCACATAGGATTTCTCACAGACCATCTCAACTAAGTCCATAAGAGTACAATATGGAGAATTTATCATAAAGAAGCAATCATCAACACTCCCTCTCAACTAGGTAGGCATTCTCCACCAAGCTAAGTCTTTCACAAAAGTACTTGAACTTCATCCTAGAAAGTGGTTTGGTGAAGACATCTACAACTTGCTCGTGTTTAGGAAGGTACTTCACATCTACTTCTTTCCTCTACACCATATCTCTCATGTAATGGTATTTGATCTCAATGTGTTTTGAATTATCATGAAACACGAGATTCTCTCAGAGCTTCACACAAATATGGTTATCGCAATAGATAATGATGGAATCCATCTCATGTCCAAATAAGTATGCAAGGAGCTTTCAAAGCCACACTCCTTCGTGGAATACCACACATAATGCAAGGTACTCTTATTTTGTGGTACTCAAATCCATGAAATTTTGTTTCCTACTGCACCAGGAAACCATTACAGATCACAAAGTGAAACAACAACCAAAATTTCTCTTCCGATCCCCTACACTCCCTTCCCAACATGCATTGGCATATCCTTGTAATCCCATGTATACACAGGAGGCATATCTCAGTCCATAACCAACTATGCCCCATAGATATCTCAACACATGATTCGATACTATCCATTGTGTCTGTATTGAATGACTCATAAACTAACTAAGTAAATTCACTGCATAACATATATGAGGTCTGGTGTTAACCAGATACATCAATGATCCAATCAGCTGTCTATAAATATGTGGATCATTCTCACCTAAATCAAAAGAAGTCTCACTCAGTTTCTTCATATTCATCACCATTGTTGTGGCCATGGGATTACAATATGTGATCCCTAATTCCCTCAGTATCTCAACTATGTATTTCCCCTGACTCAAGAGAATATCATCAGACCTTTTTCACACTTCTACTCCCAATAAGTAGTGCATCACAATTCAAAATCAAATGCACGCTTGCATTGAACAATAAGGCTTTCTGAACCTGTGAGTAATAAGTCATCAACATATAGGATCAAAATCAGGCACTCATCACCAATAATGTTGTAGTATAGGTTGGGATAAACAACACTCTTGTTGAAGCCCAAACTCATCAAGTATCCATCAATCTTCTCATACCATGCACGAGGTTCTTGTTTTAGTCCATACAAGGAATTCTTCAACCTGCACACATGAGATGCCTTCTCATGTGTCACGAATCCATCTAGATATTCAATGTAAACTTCTTCCTCAATCTCTCCATTGAGAAATCTTGTCTTCACATCCATCTAATGTAGTCTCCAACCCATGGATACAACAAGGGAAATAATCGTATGGATGGAAGTGTATCAGGAAACATGATAAAATGTCTTATGTTAGCACTCCAAGAGTCATCCCCATACTGAAAATGGGAGTAATATTGGTAACGTACATCTTGATTTATATTGGGTTTTAAAATTAGGGATCAACAAGACTTGACATAAAGGGAAAGACAAAATATAACACTGTAGATCGGTGATGGGCCATTGGGAAATGGAGTCGTAAACACTCTACTCATTGAAGGAATGTAAGTTTCCTATGAGACAAAGGATTTGTTTAATGATGATGAGAAGAATAAAGGATTTAACATAAAGATGAATATTCACTAAGCAAAGATCCTCTCTGCAAAGAGAATTTAAATGTGCTTGAAGAGTAAACAACAATAGATAGGAAAGTTTACAACAGATCTTTTGTTGCTTCAAGAATCCATCAATCAAAGATAGATTTTAATCCTTAAAATCTGTAATAAATTCAAACAAGATGAAGAATAAAACAAAGAAAAAAGAGGATAAATATGATGAAACTACTTATATGAATCTTCAATAACATACTCTATTACAACAACATGCCCCTCTGGCTTACAAACTGACATATACAATCATTTCTTCTCCTAAAACTCTTTCTTACATCATTCTAACCCCACTCTACTCTTGTACCATAAAATATATAACTAACCAAGTCATTTCCATCTCACCAATTCAAACTCCAACCCCTTTCCCAAAATAGAAATAGTTACATACAGAGAATGACACATTTTAACTGATTTCCTACTTTTCAGAAGGCGAAATTCAAAAAAATATGCTTCAAAATGCCACTTGTAATTCTCAAACTATAATAGTGGTGTAAAATATGAGAATGGTTTTTGTAGATAAACTCGTTCTAAATAAAAACTCGGTTTCTTAAAATTCCTCTCCAACTAGCCAGAATATGTGGCACAAAAACATGTCTCAAACAAAAAATCATGAAAACTGAAAAAATAGTGCTCAAAGATTCCTTCGAATCTCCCAATCCATGACACCTGTGTAAAAAATTAAAGAGGTTAATGTTCTTGGGTCCATGCTTGACAATAAATTCTTTTGGATTTTGAAAATTCATCCTGGTTCACCCGAAAATCTTCCTGGAAGTAAGCTGGTCAAAAATACCAATTCAACAGTCCTAGAATAGAGTTTTCATAGCACATTCCAAAGCACATTCGGTAGCGCATTTTGTAGCACCTTTCTAAATTTGCAGTGCATGAGCCAGTTCCTAGCGCCAAAGGAAAGTTAAGTAGTCCAACCCTCTCGAACCTCCAAACAAGACAAAACATCTCATGGAGTACCTGATGTCTATGAGGTTGATGCTGGTAATTTCATATTTGCATTCAGATTCTTGCAAGCTTCCTAACCTCCAACCCTCTTCCTTAACTAGTTTGCAACACCATTTTGCAACACCAACTCAAATAGATCTTGCACACTCCAGGGAGGCTTTTAGTTTATGTTATGACATAATCCTTGGAGAACATGATCAATCTTATGTGTTAACATATGGCTCCACAGGGGATGGAGGCCTCCCTATGAGGGTCTAAGAATCATGCAGTTCTAGTGCCTTATCCATTGATGTACCCTTAACATGCATCCTGCAACTACAAACCAATCTTCCTGACACACTGAAAATACACCACTATGCATCTAAAATCTCTCGACCCAAAATCCATGGAGCCTAGTCCACTGGGTGTTGGAGTCTTATTATAATATAAAAAACAAACTAAAATGAAATGCTCATAATATGAGCTTATTCTTCACACTCCTACTTCTAATTAGCAAAAGCAAGTTGATCATGTAAAAAAAAATTTACAATGCTACCATGTGGTCAATTTACTAACAAAATGGTTTTCTTCTTTGCAGGTAAATGAATAAATGAAAACAAGATAAAATTGTTGCAGCAAAAAAAGCATTGGCCGGAAATACTCAAAGCTGAAATCTCCTTTAATCCCAAAAGATGCAAAGTTGCAAACCTGTAAGAACAATGAGTCCATGTAGAAATCTACTAGATCATAAACAATATGAAAAAATGCCCGTTGATATGAAGAGTAAAGGTGTTGCCTCTACTTTTCTTTATCAATTCCATAATGCTCCTGATCAGATCCAACAATGACATATGATGTCTCATACATGTGCTCTTTTCCCTCTGAGCTCTAAAAATAATTGACCTTGTTTTGATGCACAATAGGAACAATAGATACATTTTATATAATGTCAAATGTATCTACAATCTTGTTGTAAAAATGAAGGTTGTCTAAAAAATTTGGATCTAGTAAAGAATGAAAAACAACCTCTTGATTGTTCTCTGTAATCACGGGTGAAAACACATCATAGGAATCCTCTTGAAAGAGTTGAGAAAAATCTTCTTTTACAACAACTTGTTTATGACAGACATCATTTTCATAGTCATCATAAATATGAAAATCCACAATAGATGTAAGCTCAAAAACCTATTAATCATCTTTTTCACATAAATTTTCCACTAGAATAAACAGATCCTCATGTCTAACAAGAAGGATTTCAACCAAACATAAATCAGGGGTTTGCTTATTTTGAACATAATCCACATGAAAAAAAMWTTCGTGATCCTGGTTGTGAGCATAAATTTCTTTACCATACATATTATCTTTCAGATCTTCCTTAAAAACATGATTTTCATTTTTGCAATCAGAAGAAAAGTCTGCTTTATGMTGAATATACTTTTCAAATTCATCACAACAATTATAAAAAACACTTTCAACTGAAAATGTATTTTCACAAAACACATTGAAAGCAACATGACAACCTGCCAAAGAGATGATATTGGAAGATGAAAGAGATCTACACTAGTCATGGGATGCTCCCTTCAATGAATATTTGAAAATCTTGATCTGGACATCCTCATGCACAATCTGACATTGATGAATAAACTCATGGAAATCTAGTAGATGCTCAGCCAAAACTTCCCAATCTTCTCCTCTAAATGCAGGAAGTATACCTTTCCATTCATCTTTACTGGGCATTGGATTTGGAAATCCAACTATGTTCAAAAAGCCATAGAAAGCATACCTCTAAGCTAGGATCTTGTCCATTTCAAAAAAATGGAGTCTCCAATAGATATATGAAAAGAGGCATCTCCATGGTGAAATTTAAGCAGCCTAAAAGTGTCTAGATTCAGTTCACCATCCAAACCTAGATCTAATCATCATAGTTCACTTAGGGAAGGTGTCTTCATTGTCGTCCTCAACAATGATGAAAAAAATGTTAGCACTCCAAGAGTCACCCCTAGATTGCAAATGGGAGTAAGTTTGGTAACATACAACTTGATTTATATTGGGTTTTAAAATCAGGGATCAACAAGACTTGAAAGAAAGGAAAATACAAAATATATCACTACAGATCATTGATGGACCATTGGGCAATGGAGTTGTTGGCCCTTGACCAAGTTTTGGGAGATCCTTGGTCAAGTTTGACCTATTTTTGGACTTCGACAGCTTGTCGAAGATGAAACGCAAGACAAAGTAGACATCATGGGATCTCAACCCCTTTTTGGGTCTTTTCAGGAATTTGGGAATATGTAATGGGTATGGGATGTTAGCCCATGGGTTTACCCATGTTTAGTCTTATTTTGTAAAGTATAAATAAATGTCTAAGCAATGTAATAAGGGGCATCTATGTGATGTATGGATGATAAGCTAAGTGCTAAGTGAAAGTTTTCTTTGTAGATGCTTTGTGCATATTGTGAGAAACTGTAGAGCTAAGTGTAAGTGGTCGTAGTAGATTGTGAAAGGCTTTGTGCTAGTCCTAGCTCAAGGAAGGAGGCTCTGGCGAGGTGCATGCAGATATCCTATCCTATGTAGAGTAGGGTTTTTGTGGCTCTGTGCATGTAGATAACTGATTGAAGCTAATAAATAAGAAGACTTGGTGGACGTATCCCCAGGGTGGGGTTGAACCAAGTAAATACTTTGTTATTCTACTCTATGCGATGATCTAATTTATTTATGTGTTATTTGCTAAGTGCTTGATATAGATAGATAGATAGATATGTTTATGCATTATTCTTATGATGAATCTAGATGTTAGATCCGATATAGGTGAATGTGCTTGGTGCTTGAATCTACCAGATTTGATCCATTTATTTATGCTAAGTGCTTAGATATATTAGATCTGGGTGAATGTTGTGATGCTTTGTTTTATCTGCGAAGTAGATGTTGGGTAAATAATGGTGAAATAATGGTGCTAAGTGATCTATTAAGTATTGTAGTCACAGATATATGCCCAACTAAAGTTGCAAACACCTGATTCATGCAACCACCCCTGCCTCTACCTCAGGTGAGACTTCATCTTCTTTTTAGGTGTTTCCAAAAGGGCTGGTAGTTATTGTTTTGTTGGTACGATGTTGTAGCGTCAAACCCTGGGTCTTCCCCTGTGCCAACAAATGGTTCTGTTGTCGGGACATGAAACTGTAATTGCTAGGAACTGAGGAAGAAGAAGCTTTGTGCAAAGATCTGACCTGAAATTGTGAAAGCTTTGTGCGTAGATCTATTTATCTAGTGTGCAACACTCTACTTAGTTTCACAAGCTCTATGCCAAGAAAAGAAGTTTGATCTAAAGAAAAGAGGTAAGATCTGAAAGCTTTTTTCTCTGATAAAGGTAAGAATATTGAAAAGTTCTAGATCTGGAAGCTTTGTGATCTGTAGAAGTAAGATAAGTGGAAATTTTTGTTTCAACGATATGGATCTAGGTATGTTTGATAGATTCTATCCTAGCTTGAAAACTAGGGTATTAATAGATGAAAGATGATGTGATATGAGTAGATCTGATAAGAATAGTGAAAAATGTGTTATACCTATGCATAGAAAGAATGTTTGGACTAATAAGTGTATGCAGGACCCTAGAAAGAAATGTTTGTAGTTTAGCTACCACGATCCTAGTGCACAATGCAGGAAAGGTTGGGGATCAATTAAAAGAAAGAGAGGATTAACCCTCTTTTATAGTTGTAGAAAACCGGGACATCTTGCTAAGGAATGCCCTGAGAGAAGACCTAGTTGTCTTTGTTGTAAATCTATGGACCATGAAGTATTGGATTGTCCTAGAATGATTGCTAAGCTTGAAGAAATGAACATGAGACAAGAAAACCCTAGGATAGATTCAAAAACTAAGATTATGACAAAATCCCAGAAAGAACCAGAAAAAGTATTTCTACAAATGAAAGAAACCCTAAATGACCACCGACATGTCAGATTATCAGAGATCTTCAAAGAAAATGAATGCCTTGAAGAAAGAATAGGAGACTTTGACATTGAATGTGTTCTATATGAGGGAACACAGGTGAATATCATGACAGAGAAAACTTGGGAAACTATAAGGAGGCCTTATATGATTCCTTCATTAGGAGGAATAGGACTATTCAAAGGAAAGATGATAAACCTATGTGGAAAGCTCACCTAGATACCTATGAATGACAATGGAACTTCAATAGAGGAAGATTTTGAGATTATTAAATTTATTGAGAACAGTGCCCCATTTACAATGCTATTAGGAAAACCTTGGATTGAAAGAGATCACACCAGAAGGCAAGAAAAAGAAGAAGTTTTAGAGAAGAAGAAGCAAGAGTTAAAAGAATTCATGACTAGAAGGATCACACACTTGATTGAAGAACATAAGAACACATTGAAGCTATTTAACACTAGAAACCAAAATATCTAAGTTGTAAGAAAACTAGAAGACCCATAGAAGATTGAAGTACCTATTCCAAATAAAGAAGAAGGATCACCTTTGAATCTTAGGAAAGAGTCTCAACAGCACGAAGTAACTATGCCAAAAGAAGGTAAGAATCAGAATGGAAAAAGGAATACCGAGATGAAGCTCACTGGGAAGAAGACTAGAAAGCTAAGTAAGAAGTGAGCTAAGATCGATAAGTTGTAGAAGGTTCCAGAGGGAACCTCGTAGAAGGAAAATTTGAAAAATTGGAGCTTCGTCAAGATATCATAACAACGACACATGGCACTTCACCATGGAAAATAAATATAGTCATTGGGGACATTATAACCATTAGACCAACACTCTAGATGAGTAGAAAGACATTTGTGGACAAACAACTCGCTATACAACCATTGGGACCATGCCATAATGGACAGAATAGAGTTAATGAAGGCTTCATACCCGTTGCACATGACCCATTGCCAAGTTACCTATTTATCCCATCACACCATGCACCAAGAATGCTTTTTCCAATTGAGAGTTTGAGGCCACATACTAAGTTGATTTTATACATTGATCATTACACTCTTGTTGTCTATTCCATTATTTTGTCTAAGTTAATCCCCAAATCCAAGATTGTTAACCCCAAGTGTGTATGCTATATGAGTTGAGCGTTGTAGAGAAAGATGTTGAAGAAGTTCTGATCGACCTCATTACTGAAAGAGTCATGTCGATGTCTATAGGTGTACAAGCATCATCGATGAGAGGACTACCAGCCTCTTCATCCACTGCTTGCAATGCCTTGGTTACGGTGTACCTCTCGAAGGGGATACGTGCAGTTTGAGCAGAACAAGATAAGATTGCAGTGTTGAAGTTTAGTGACTTCAACCTCAAAGATCTCAAATTCTATAGCATGCTCGCCCCACATAAGTACCTTACTAGAACTAAGGGGAAGAATTTGAATATAATCCCCCAGTTGTGGACTATGAACCTCACGCAGTCCACCTTGCTGAACATCATGAATATTCTCCACTTCGGAAGACACAAGGGGGTCAATGCATTTTTCATGTTGTTGTCTTGTTACCATGGTGGCTATTTGTGGCTAAACCGTCATATAACAGTGTTGGCAGCCAACCCAATTTTTTTGATTACTCTCAAAAAAGCTGCCTACACCCCTTGTC